>APFE031027388.1:4490-25874 GCA_000404065.3 Pinus taeda | reverse complement strand
AATATTTAAGTGAGTTTTATATTTACAGGATCAATTTCTTCTACTACCACTAGAATGTATAAATATAAAAAAGTTGAATTCATTTTTAAATCAAGCATAAGCTAGATTTTACAACCACTTTTTTCTTTTTACAACCACTTTTTTCTTTTTCTTTTTGTCAATTTCAATGGTGAAAGATTCTACCTAGTTGACATCTTTCTCTTTGTTTTGGCCTAAGATTTCTATTTGGACAAGTTCTATTGGTATTGGTTTTGTTTGTTGCACAGGAATACTAATATGGAATGGCAGCTAATTTTGTTGGGTTTTGGCATATGGATACTAATATGAAATGGCAGGAATTTTGTTGAGGTTTTGCTCTGGAGTTTAATGGGGAGGAATTGTCTGGATTGTCAAAAGTGGTTGGAATTTGGGTAAAAAAAATTTCATAAAATCTTGTAGAAATAGTGTTTGAATCATGTTTTTAATGGTGGAAATAGATTAGCGCAATCACACATTAGGACAAATTTTGAAGTATAACAAATATAACTTAAATTTACAAAAATTCTAGATATCACCAAAATTTCCATAACTTTCCGGCCTTTCCTTTTTGGTTTTTGAACAGTTACGTCCTCTAACAGGCAGCGCAACGACGGATTTACGTTGATTGTTCTGGTACGGGTCTACACAGCATGAATTGAAGCGATTTTTTCCTAATTGGAGCCGCTGTGAAGTGCAAAACCTGAGTTCTAAAGTCAAGGTCGGCTTGACTGCTCAGCAAAATTTCAATAAGGTGCGAAACCCTTGTTCTAAGACTGAATCGACTTTTATTTCTCAGTGAAATTACATTGGCATTACCGCCTGAATTCTGGGCACGCCGAGAATCCCATTCTAGAGAAAGTGAAGTTCGTAGCTTAACTCGTAACCTGTGGCATAACGGCGGAAGTAGCGTGAATTCAGAGCCGTGGAAGCCCAAAGCTATCAACACTTAAAACACATACAGTCCAGCGAGGGTTCATACATGTAAGTCGGTATTATTCCATGATTCTGGCCCCACAACAGAAGCATCGCAGTGACAGGAGAGAAGGGTAATCGATTGAATTCGAGTTTGGAAAATCAGGATAGTAGAAGATTCGTAACTAGTCTAAAAATATAGATAGAGCAAGAACTTGTTTAAAATATGTGAATTCTGCATTGGATTTTGTGGGACGCAGGATTCGTAGTTGATATGTATGGTTTATAAGTTCTAACTGTTATGGTTGGCCGTTGTTTTTTTAAGAAGAAAAAAATCATGATTTTCTATATTAAGATAATATAAAGAGCATGTTACATGTAAAGGGCTTGTATAGTAAAGATATCAAAAGATGCAAAATTTCCATAATGATCAAAATCATATACAGGTGGATTGTTCTGTGCAGGATTCAATCCAGCAATAGATTAGGAAATTGCAAAAAATAAAACATGTTTTTACAAAAGGATCCATATATGCGTTTGGTCAAAACATATGAGAGAAAAAACGTTTAGTCCGTGAGGTCGAAATTGACCTTGATGCGGAGCAGAAGAGATGACACAGGCATTCCAGAATTCTGAAAGATAGATTCATTCCTCCATTTCCATAGGAACCAGCAGGCAAGAACAAATAAAGAGCGCCAAGATGCAATCTGTCCACTCCACCATATGAAGTCGTCTTGTACAGAGAAAAAAATGTGGTGAGGAAAACTAAAGGATATGGAGAGATCATACCAGATAAGAAGAGAAGAGGGGCATTGAAAAAACATATGAAGATTTGATTCAGCAGCATTCAGACACATAGCGCAGTGACCCGGACCCTGCCACCCTTTTCTTTGAAGCACCTCCCATGTGAGATTCCTGTTTCAGAAAACTAACCACGAAAAAAGGATCATTTTTAGCGGGCAGGAGACCTTCCATAAAAGCTTCGGAAAGATTGCTTGATTGGAGGTGGCTGAACCCTTGGTAAAAGCCGCATAAAGATCCTTTACTTGGATTGGTAAAGGAGAGTGGGGGAGAGCCCACGCCAAGACATCCTTTGAGCCTGTACGATGAATCGCTAAACTCGATAATGCTTGATATGTAGATCTCCAAAGAGGATAAAGGGAGGGAGGCAAGTGAAGATCCACTTTATCGATCCAAACAGGGGAGGAATGAGACCAGGACTTTATCAATTTGTCCCATGTGAAAATGCCTTTTGTGTGAAGAAAGGATACCAGAGGGGGAGGGATAGGAGAAGCCAAACCATTTATAATGGTGTCAAAACCAATGAGGATGCAAGAGCCTGAGAAGATCTTCCATCGTAAGTTTTCCATAAAAAAAGATTGTATTTTCCTGAAGCTCTGCCAGATGGCAGATCCCCTTTTTATCCCCAAAGAATGCCTTCTATACCAATACTCCATACCTCAACCTTTTAAGTATTTCCTGTTTATGAGCTTGCTCCACGGGCCCTCACCAAAGATGCCCCTATGAAGAGTTTTACAGAGGAGAGCATTTCCGAATGACCTCATGTGCAAAAGACCCCATCCACCTGCTTTTCTCGATCTAGAAATAGCATCCATCTTTACCAAATGGATCTTTGATTGATAGGACTTCCCTCCCCATAAGAAATTTGCGGCTAGTGAGCACATTTTTTTAATAATAGAGGCAGGAAGAAGATAGAGATGGCCCCAGTAGACCGCCAGCTGAGATAAAACAGTCTGAACCAAAATTAGTCTACCTGCTAGAGAAAGGAGTCTCGATTCCCATCCGGAGATCCTGTTGTAGAAACGATCGACAAGCCATAGCCACTCCTGTTTTTTGTTCCCTTTGGCCTTCAAATTGAACCCCAGATATTTTATGCCGTTCCTGATCGATTCTTGGCCAATGCCAAACATTGTTGCAATCCATATAATAAGCTCCATATTTGATTCGTTATGATACAACTTGGATTTTTTCCTTATTAATAAGGATTCCCGAGGCAGACTGAAATTTCTGTAAGACGTTGTTCAGACATATCCAGGATGATTTGCAGAACATAGCAAAAATAAGAATATCATCGACAAACAGATTGTGGGATAGGAAGATATCCTTACAAATTTTGACCGACCTGCATCGTCGTTCTGTAACTGCCTTGTTGATCTGCAAGCTGAGGGAGTTCATAACCAGAATAAAAAGCAGAGGGGATAGAGGACAGCCCTGACGGAGTCCCCTCTCGGCTTTAAAAAAAGAAGACGGAATTCCATTTATGATGACAGAATAATTAACGTTTTCTACACACGCCATTATCCATTCAATACCTTTTGATCTTAAACCAATTTTTGCTAGTACAATTCTGAGAAAACCCCAGTCAACACAATCATAAGCCTTTCTCAGGTCAATCTTAAGAATAGCCGCCTCAATGTTATTTGTCAGCATAGAAAAAAGGCATTCCTGTGTCATGGCGACAACATCCCAGATGTTCCGGTCTTTTAAGAACGCATGCTGGTCCCTAGTGATGAAGATGTTTAGAACAGGCTTTATCCTTTCAGCTATGATTTTTGATATGATCTTAAATAGAGTGTTGCATAAAGCAATAGGTCTGTAGTCCTGAAAGGAATCAGATCTATATTTTTTGGGGATAAGAGCAATAAATGTGGAGGATAAAGCACTGTGAATATTTCCCGACATACGGGAAGCTTCCACCATTCTCAGCATATCCGATTTGAACAAGTCATAGAAATGCAAGAAGAACTCAATAGGCCAGCCATCAAGCCCAGGACTCTTGTCCTTTTTAAAAGACTTTATGGCAGCAAGGAGCTCATCCTCCGCGACCGGTTTTATAAAATTTTCATAAGCTTCCTCATTAAACATTTCAGGCATCATGTCTGCTGCCCATAACATATCATTAATGTTGCTCTGGTTCCTTTTATATTGGTTTTGAAAGAACCTTGTTGCTTCATCAGCAATATCATTCTGAGAGTAATGGAAACCTCCACTTCCATCTTCAATCTTCCAAATAGAGTTTTTCCTTCTTCTAGCATTTGCGAAGTTATGAAAGAACTTCGTGTTTCTATCCCCCTCCTTAAGCCAGAGCGCTCTGCTTTTTAGCCTCCAAGAGGCCTCTTCCTTGAGCAGCAGGATTTTCTTCCTTTTTTCCAATTCCCTGATGTGGATCTTTTTCTCGAAAGGCATGCAATCATGGGTGGTAGAAGAGATGTAGTTATCCAAATCCTTTTGGATGTTAAATAGCTCCCTTTTATCCTTCTTTGATTTTCGGATCTACCATTCCTTTGCAGTCGACTGCTCTCAGACATTAAATCTTTTCACGGAAGGTGGTAAGAAAGGCCGTGGCAGATACTTGGAGTTCCGCCCATTTCCTAGAGATGGCTTCGCTGAAAGAAATATCGTCCAAGTAGATCCTATTAAATTTAAAGGAATACTCCTTCCTATAAACCAGTTCCCTCCATTCGAGAAGAATTGGCCTATGATCAGAAGTAAAACCATTTGCAATATGAGAGAACGGCATGCCCCATTTTGCTATGATGCTGGCGTTGATAAAGCGGTCGATCCTTTTTGCAATGTAGGCTTGTCCAAATCTCCCATTATCCCACGTTGGTATCATTCGGTCCGGCATGACATCCACAAGGTTCCTGCTTAAGAATTCCATTCTGAGCCTATCTGCCAATTTGTCTTTTTTCCTGCAGTTACCCCAGCATTCATCAGAGCTAAGCGTCGCATTTAAATCCCCCGCTATCAGCAAAGATTCTATATCAAGGATCTCTGATGCAAACAACCTTTCCCAAAAAGGAAGCCTGTTTCTACAAGGGGCATATACATTTAGAAGGTTTAGCATATAAACATGACCTCTGATTGAGGCCGAGACTAATATCCCAGCACAGCATTTAAAGGCTTTTGCTTTAATCCAGACTGGATCCCACAAAACAGCTAATCCTCCAGATAGACCGTTCGCCTCGGTGGCAACCATAAACCATGTTGGAAACATCCTTCTAAAGAAAGCAATAGCTGCCCTGCTGGAGTGCATGGTTTCCTGGATAAAGATAATTTTGGGCCGAGACATTGAGAAGAATTTTTTGAGCACTAAGAATTTTGGGGGAGCGCCCAGGCCCCTGATATTCATTGATATCAGGAAGGTCATTTTGAGGATTCGCCAGCCATGCATGCTCTAAGAGGCTGTGAGTCCACAGAGTCCAATATTGGTACTTCGACAAGAGATAAGTTTGTGATGCCAAAATTAGAGACAATTGATCTACCTCTGAAATGACGGCTGCCCCCCTTTTGTTTCTTTCTGATAGTGATGTTTTTTGCAGAATTTGGGCTAATGGACGGATAAGAGGGAAAAGATGGTTTATGTATAGTTAGAGGCTCAAGCTCCAGAGGATTTCTTTGTATAAAAAGATCAATATCACTGTCAGGTTTATTTATAGGGGAGTCCGTTGGAGAATTGAAGGGAGTAGGTGAGAGTATAGGTTCCTTGCCTTTCGAAGGACCTTCAGGACGATGGGCCGAAAGTTGAACTAGAGAGGGAGAAGAAGAGGATATCTGGATGGTATGGGAGCCCACTGCGAAGACCCCTTGACTCATAGCAGGGGGAGAAGGGACAGCATTTCCCTCATTCAGCTCTGGAATAGGAAGGCCAAAAACCAGATCATTTGGAGGTGTGGATTTATCACAGGAGGGATCCACAGATCGAGGAGGAGCCGGTTCGTGACTTTTTACTTGACTGTCTAGAAAATTCACTTCATCCGAAGATGGATCCGAGGCAGATTTCCCACCCCTGGAATAGAAATGCTTCTTTGACCTGCGGTTGACGCGAAAACAACAGTTTTTGATGAGATGCCCTGTTCTGTGACACAGAGAGCATCGGAAAGGGATGCCCCAAAAATAAAGCCTTTGACTGATTTTAACACCATCCGAGGATATCTCGATGTGATCTGGATAGCCGCCTTTATAGGGTTTCTCAATTAAAATCCATGCGATCCTCTTCTCCCTCTCTCCCCTGCACCATGGATCTACATAGATAAACTTCCCTATAGAGTTCCCAATCTCTGTGAGAGTTTCAATCGACCATAATTCCAAAGGTAAGTTTGGAAGTTTTACCCAAATCATACAATTTGACGAAGTGTTCTTGAGGGGATCAAAACCCAAGTACCATCTGGATAAAGAAAGGAAACTTCTGCCAAAAACCCAGGGCCTATTTAGAATAATGTCTAAATCCGAAGCTTTTAGGAAATGGAAAGAAAACCATTCCTTCATTAGGTGTGAGATGACCGGGATGTAACCAATGATAGGAAGCCATTTGTCCGCCAGCCATTTCCTCATCTCATCCTCCTTCATTTGCGGGAAATGCCACTTCCCAATCAAGGCCAGCTTTTGTAAACTATCAATACGTTCGGAAAGGACGACACTGTTTACAGTGATAGCCTTTGGTGGAGGGCCGGTTTTAACAGGGTGTGTAGCCTTATTATTGAGATTTTTATGATCAGGAAAAACTCCAGTATTTGATAGCCCCCACGCATGTTGTGGGGGGGCCGGGTCCAGGTCATGATAGGACGAAAATGCTTTGACGTGGCGGTCCCGGTTTAGAAGCATGTCGTCCACCGTGGCATGCCAGTTGTAAAATGTTCCATGTGCCTTTTCGGCCTCGATGGTTGCATTTATGAGAGCCTGAGTGGATGGAGAGTCAGAACCCTCCGTCATAATTGTTGAAGAAGGCCTCTGTATTATCTGGAAGAGACTAGATCATGGATCGGACATGGGGCGAATCCCACAGAAAATATTGTCAGACACAAAATGCCTGGATGGAAGATGCCGACTGACAATAGAAAAGGAAAAAGGAGTCCGATTGGAGTCTTTTTCGATAAGCCGTCAGAGACAAAGATGCGATTGGATGTGAGGAATAAAGAACCCGATCAGAAAAAAACTATAAACCTCGGGATCAGATGACCCCAAGGACACGGAAGTACAGGAGTCGAAACCCAATTTGGCAGGTCATCTTATGTGAAGAGTCAGTTTAGAGAAAAAAGGCCGCCGTCATATTGACTTCAGTGAAGGAAGAAGAAAAGAAACATGAAAGGTGACGAGATTCTCAGCCCGATAGAGCAGAGAAAAAACAGAGATGTAATGAGAGTGGTCACCGGAAAAATTCAAATAGAAAAGATCCGGGAAGAGTTACTGGAGAAAGAAAGGATGATCCAACGGAAAAACCAGGGGAGAGGCGGTAATGCAGTTCCGGAGCCTGGAGAGAAACTATTCTGATGTCTGGGGTTGACAGTCTATACAACAACAATAAATATGAAAAATGCACCACCAATTTCCTATTCTAATGCGGATGTCAGAACAAGGGCTGTAAACATAGATAATCGATTCTATCTTGTTTAGAAAAGAAAACCACATATTTTGTTAGCCCCCGCAGACCAGGTGAGAGCAAAAACAAGGATGAGAAATGATCTAAAAGTTCCCCTAAGCGTTCCAAAGGAGATTTTAATCCTGAAGAGGATCCCCGGTCATGATATGCACCATCTGGCAATGTATACAAAAAGTAAGACCATAAAGATAACAACCAAGACGTTTAGGACTCTAAAAAGCACCAGAATATAGCCAAACCACGTAGAGATATTATAACCAGAAGATAATGGCCAATAAGAGTCATAATATACCATTGCTCAGATATTTAGAGCAGACCATACTGAGCATGAATTTCTCAGTGAAAAAACCATAAGCTAGTCGTGCTACCAACTCAAAAAACCTTAGAGAGCAAAAATATTTATGCCATATAAGATGTAAAATACGAGACAAAACATTTCGGGAAAGAAACGATAAGTTACAGGGTTCTGACCTGAGTCCCGAAAGGAACCAGCGCGCCAAGGAGGAATGTGATTGTCCACCGCCAGCATAGACACCAAACCAGGAGCGTGAAGGAAGAAAACCAGAGAGGATGATAGGAAACCGAAAATACCCCCAGAAGGTTGAGCATCTTAGGCGAAAAAAGAAAACAATATGGAGGCCTGGTATATGATGGAAGGGGTCAATATGGCGGGGGAAAAGGACGTGTCGGTGGGGAGACAAACATGCAGTACATGCACCTCAATAAAGAGACACGTCGCGGCGTGAGGCTACACAGAAAACGACAAATAGAGCTTACCCGAAAGAGAGCAGCCTGTCTGTAAAGATTAGAAGGATCCCCAATGCCAATCCCTGGTTGGTTGCGTAGAAAGCCGTCGTCTCTGGTTGGTCGCTGGAAACGGTGGCTTCCTCGGCGCTCCCAAAAAAAATTTCTTGTCGTCCTTTTCCGGATTACAGTTGTTTTTATACACTGATAACACTGCATTTCTGGGTCACTATGTTGTGGATTATTTATGGTTCAAGGGAATTAGTTACTACCTAGGATAAAATTACCTCAGCCCATTACAGTGATATCGGAGGGTTGGAGTCCTGCGACCATGTGAGATTTGTATGTTTATGGAAGATACAAGTAACATTGTATTAAAAAAGAATAAGATTAATCGCAGGGAAGTCATGGAGGGTAAGAAAGAACGAGGAGATCCAGACCCCAAGGATCACTTACATGGACAAACAAAAATATCAAACTTGATATTACAAGGGCAGCAGGGAGGACAAAAAATAATGTAAACATTGGCCCAAGGACAGCAAGAGTTGGTGACTCATCTCATAGGAAATGAAAATGCTGCTTGCAACAATAGAACTAACATGGGAGGAGGTGGGAATCATAAACCTGGTCCCCTTAACACCAACCAGAGTCACCGACTATTACTTCCTTAATTTACAAATAATCAAGTTATGGTAAACCAAGAAGTTGTTGAACCAAACTCACTGCTAAATGATTATTGTCGGGAATATACAGTGTTAGAAGAAAACACACGAGTAGCCATGACCTTCAATGAATATAGTGATTTCATATTCTGAAATAGACCCAGGAAACAACCTAATTCTGATCTAATATGCAAGGTGAGTGAACTTTCCATTCCCTCATTTGATGGATCATCTAAATGTAAAGCAAGAGTATGGGTGCAGAAATTGGACACCTATTTCAGGCTCAACCCTATGGCAGAAGCAGATGCAATCCAATTTTCAACATTACATCTAGAAGGGGAAGCGCATGAATGGTGGTGTCATGGTTTAGTAACATTGGAGAATGCCAACATAACTTCTTATGAATATTTTACACAAAGGATGATAGAAAGATTTGATCGAAAGAACCCAAACATCCACTTTAGAGAATTGGCTCTACTTAAGCAAACAGGGTTGCATGAAGAGTTTATTGCAGAATTTGAACGAATTGCAGTCATGTTGACAGATATATATGAAGGGCGATTAGTCATGCTTTTCATTGAGGCATTAGTCGAACCCCTACAAGGTTGGGTCAAGGCATTCAACCCCGCCACCCTTCAGAAGGCTATCAAAAAGACTTGGGATATGGGAAATGCAACCACTAAGTCTAAGGATCCATCCAAGCTTTTCATTCCTCTAAAAGATAAGGAGAAAAAACCCTTTCAACATGATTGGCCCAAAAAAGACAATCTAAATGAAGAAACATGTAGTGAACTCAAACAAAAAAAGATATGCTTCAATTGCAAGGAACCATGGGAACCAAGACATCGTTGCTTAGGTAAGGATAAATTTCACTACATCGAAGTAGTCTTTGATGATGAGGAAGAAGGAGAGGAGCCCTCTTCGAATGTTGAAGAAGAGTCGCCACAAAAGGAACCAAAGGAAGAAGAAAAACCTAGCATCCCCAAGGAGGAACCATCACAAGAGGAAGCGAAAGGAGAGGAAAGGCCCAGCAGAGAGAAAAAGAGATGACCACAAGTTAAGATTGCAACCCTTTTGGGCATGCCCAAGTATTTCACTTTCAGGGCCAGGGAAGTCATCAAAGGACAATGTATCACAACATTAACTGATGGAGGGGCTACACACAACTTCATTGATGCAGCATTAGTAGTAAGGAGAGGACCTCCCATCGAAGAATTTTTTGACAACCTTCTCATGTACAGCAAGACATGGGATGATCACTTGGAACATTTGGATAAATTTTTGAGCATCATGCAGGAACAGTCACTTTATGCCAAGGCATCAAAGTGTGAGCTTGGATTAACAAAGATTCTTTACATGGGACATATAATTAGTGCCAAAGGAATACAGGCTCATCAAGAGAATATTCAGGCAATATTGGATTGGCCCACACCTAAGAATTCGATAGAGTTGTGAGGATTTTAAGGGATTTGCAACTATTATTGGCGATTTGTCAAGGGTTATCTTAATTAAGAGTACTATTAACAGATTTGACGAAGAAAGGAGCATTTAGTTGGACGGAGGAATCAAACAAGACATTCAACAAGCTCAAAGGAGTGATGAGCTTGTTTCCAATCTTAGCCCTCCTTGACTTCAGTCAACCCTTTATATTAGAATGTGATGCAACGAGAGAGGGAATAAGGGTTGTCTTAATGCAAAAGGGCCACCCCATTGCATTTGAAAGTCAGAAGCTCCAGGGTAGAAAGGAACTTTATTCGATATATGATAAAGAGATTCTTGCAAGCATGCACGCTTTGGCAAATATCAGAGAATATTTGGTGGGAGATAGGTTTGTAGTCATGACAGACCACAACAACTTACATCATTTATTAGAGCAAAAGAACATCATAAGTGGGTAAGTAAAGTACAAGCCTATGATTTTGATATTGAGTATGTAAAGGGGAAGAGGAATGTTGTGGCCAATGCACTTTTGAGGAAACTAACATGTTCCCTCATAGAACTCACATAAGATTGGAAGGCTCATTTCTCAACAAAATATGCTAACAACTAGTTTGCATGTGCGTTGACTAACTAACTCATCCAAGATGACATGTACAAAATAGTTGGTATTATTTACTACAAAGACACAATATACTTGGTTCTTTAATTTGACCTCAAGGAGAATATTTTGAAGGTTATGCATGACATTCCATAATATGGACATCATGGGTTCTTCAAAACCTACCGACATATTAGGGAACGATTTTCATGGAAATATCTCAAGGAAGATGTGATGAAATACGTCAAGGAATGCATGACATGCCAACAGAATAAGGTCAAGCACACACATCCTACAGGGATTCTCCAACCCCTACCAATTCCAAAAAAAATGGGAAAGCATCTCAATGGACTTCATCACAAAGCTACCCAAGACGCAAGGCAAAGATTGTATCTATACCGTGGCAGACAAATTGATGATATTCGTGCATTTCTTTGCAATCTCAGTTGCCTACTCAGCCAAACAAGTAGCAAAACTCTTCTTCAAAGAATTTTTTGGGCTCCACGAACTACCTAAAAATATAGTTAGTGATCGAGACAGTAGGTTTATGGGTGCACTCTAGCAAGATCTCTTCAAGCTAGTGGTATAGAATTAACCCCTAGCACTATTTATCACCCGCAAACAAATGGGTAGGCATAAATCATGAATAAGTGGATTGAAGGGTGCTTGCATAATTATGTGACGGGTCAGCAAAAAGCATGGATCAAATGGTTGTACCTCAAGGAGCATTGCTACAATACCACAAACCATTTATCCATTGGGATGAAACCCTTAAGAGCATTATATGGATATGATGCGCCCTCCTTTATCAATAAGGTTTTTGGAGACAACAACATACCCATTGCTAAAGGTTGGATACAAAAGAATCAGGACATCCTCAGGGTACTCAAGGAAAACATGTAGGTTGCTCAAAAATGGCAGAAGATGTACACAAACCATCATCAAACAAAATGCAACTTTGAGGTAGGAGACCTCATTTTCTTGAGATTTCATCCCTATATACAATCCACCCTTAAGAAAAGTGGCACAAAAAAGATGAAGCCTAGATTTTATGGACCCTATAAAGTTCTTCGAAGGATTGGAAAAGTAGCGTATGAGTTATAACTACCGAGAGACATCAAAATCCATAATGTATTCCATGTTTCATGCCTCAAGAAGGCTACGGGGCAGCAGGCCACTACTTTTATCGAATTTCCACCATTAGACAAAGAAGGACAACTAGAATTGATTTTGAAGACGATCATGGTTGTGTGGGAAAAGAAGTTAAGAGGGAGATTAATTCTAGAATACCTTATCAGATGGAAGAATCTACCAAAGGAGGATGTGACATGGGAAGGAGAACACATTTTGCAACACCTAACTCTACAATTTCTTAAGGGCGAGCAATTTCAGGCAAGGGGGACTATAATTTTCTTTATGCATTGAAGATGAATGAAGGATGAAATAGCCTATCAATTGTGGAAATTTCTAAATCTAACACATCAGAAACCCCTACTGCATTATCTAGTTTATTATCTCCTACTTGTTATTTCCATTAACAAGTTATTTATTAATATAAATACCAAAATAAACACACATGCAGCATTCACACATATACAGATCAACAACTCAAATAATTGAGACAACACAAGGGACACCGTTATTTTTGGACAATCATCCCCAGAAAAACCCAATGCGGGAAAATTGGTGCAACAGATATGATGGTTTTATTATTATGCAGTTTTCTGAATACAACTAGGGTGCCATAAATGGCTCACCCTTCAGAGATTTTCTTTGGTAGAGATACCTCTCTTCGGAAACAGATATTTCGGCTGATCAGCAACTGGATGATGAGCCCCATAGTGACTTCGATTATTCCTCAGTTGGACAATGAAAGTTGCTCCAAGCTTCTCTCTGGAACTGCGTCACCTTCCAGGGACTACATCACCCTCTAGGGCTCTGCGTTTTCCTCTCAACTCTCAGTCGGCCCCACAAAAACACCACAGTGCAGCTCTTTCTGCCTTGCGTCAACTTCTCGGCCTCCTACGTCCTCAGCGTTGGCCCTCCAAGCCTCTACATCATCCCAGGCTGCCTTTGCGATATCTCTCTGACACGCTCTCTACCTCTTTGCTATGTATTCTTGGTCTTCTTCCGAACTGCCCCTCGCTACAACAAATCACTAACTCAATTTCTCAACAAACCCTGCCTCAGAAAATCGAATTGACTGATCAACTTGGTGTATCTCCAACTGACCCTCAAGCCTCCTCTTATACTTTTCCTGTTGACGATTCAACGGCCAAGATAAATTCCCTAATCAACAGCTAAGATTAAATCTGGCTTGATCCTCACTATTTAGAACTTTCTCACCCATATTATATTAATACACATTAATATTTTAATTTTCATAAGTTTATACCTAGGAACCCCATTAAAAATATTAATTATTTTAATATCTCTCCATACGGGTGGAATTTCTCCAAACGATTTCTGGGTCTTGGAGATCTCATGTGCCTTAGCCTCTCCACCAGTTTTCATGTCTAGAGCACATCCGATGCTACCAAAAATCAACGCTCCCTCTTAGCAAGGAATGTGCTCCAGTAATGCTTCACCATAGAAACATCACACTGATCCTCCGCGTCGATAACTATGTTGATGTTAGGTTTTCTACCTCACATCCCCTGCACTGTTGCTCCCTATACTATTGCCCATGACACTACCACTACCACTACTACATTTGTACTGCAGCCTCTATTTTAAGAACCGGCCGGCCCGGAACCGATTCAGCCAAGTTGGTTCGAGTCAAGCCCTCACCAAGTCGAATCAACCATCAAACTAGTTTGGTTGGACGGGTTATTACCGAGCCAACCGGGTTGTCTAACAACTCAGCCAACTCAGTAATAACCCTGTCAGCTTGGTAACAGTGGCCTGAAAACTCAAAAAAACAACGATTTTTTTTTACTTGCTTTTTGGTGAAGAGATTTGTGTTAAAAGCTAATGGACACATGAATTCCACATTAGCTAACTATTTTCATAGGTTTTTTACTTGTTCACTCGGCTTCCTATGGCATGAATTGTTTGGTGCTTGAAAATGGAAAGTGATGAGTCTGGTGTTGGCAATTTGATAGGATCTAATGTTGTGAACTTTTTGCCAAGAACATGAAATCTCCTGTAAGAATGGAGCAAGACATATGTTGCCTTCATTGTATAAAATTCCTCAAGGAACAATGTGAATTTCTAAGCAAATAATGATACTATCTGAGAACCATGTAATAAAGAGGGCACATGAAATTGAAATGTTGATCAGACATGTGATCCTAGTTAGAATGTTTATAGGTGCAATTCTCTCTTGGAAGATGGCAGTTTATCTTTATACATATTACAAAGTTGATGGGAACAAACTTGAAGTTGCCCCAAAGGATCCTAAAACTAGAGAATAGCCACAAAATATTCTATGGAGTGTAGATGGGTCTGTCATGACTACATGTACATGTGGATGCAAAAGTTTTGGCGTTAGGGATCCTATATCTTGATCTGTAGACCGTGTCACATACAATTTGCTTTTGTAGTTCTTCTCATGAATACATCTATTAACATCCATCTTGGTGAGATGGTCTAAGATGATTGATGAGGGTACAAGATTAAAAATGAGTTACAAACTATGAAGCATGTAGATATGCTACCAGTGGTTGATCTAGATGATTTTGGCTCCTCTAGCAGTAGCCACTAGCCATGTTATGCTCTTTAACCTGCAAGACGATACCAAAATACCAAATATGCGAAGCAATATACCCAGAACATAGAATAGCGAGTAAAAAGAGCAAGTATTTTATTATTCAAAAAGCAATGGTCACTTGCCTCTTTGAGGGGGCAACCTCCAATAGACTAGAGCTCAATGACAAAATAAGACACGATGCTCCTTGCAGGGAGTCTCTATCCTTTATATATGACTCATATATGCAATACTATGGATCAATACCATGGGTTTTATTAATACCATCTATCTAATACCATGGCCCATTTGCAACTAAATGTGGTCCCGTCATTAATTGCGGGTTAACCACTTACAATTATTAATATGGGCTTTATTGACTCTTTACTATGACTTGATCCCACTATATAAATAAGGGGGTTAGGGTGGGACCTTAACAGTCTCTTTTCGCAGAGAGGATTTACCTAGACAACAGAACCCAAGTTTGTAAAAATAGTTAAGTTATTGCCACTTATTTAAAGAATACATAGATGTATTTTCTTGTATTATCAAGACTTAAAGACTTATGATACATCTATTATTCAACATAAGATTCCATTGAAACCTGGTTCTAAGCCTTTTAAGAAGAAGCTTAGGAAAATAAATCCTATTTTGTTGCCAACAATAAAGAAAGAAGTGAAGAAATTGATGGCTTCCAACATTATAGTCCCACAAATATATTCAATATGGGAAACTAATTTTGTTCCTGTAAGGAAGAAAAGTGGCGAGATCAAATTATGTGTTGAATTTACGAATTTAAACATGGCATCACTAAAAGACAACTACCCACTTCCAAACATGGACTATCTTATACATAGGTCATTGGTACAACTATAATTTCTATTATTGATGGATTTTTAGATTGCAACTAGATAACAATTTAGAAGGAAGACTAGAGTAAGACAATGTTCATTAGATTTTATTTTAGAAAGAGCCTCAACTCTGATTGGATTCATTTTATATCACAGAAGCTTCCAACTATATTCATATTAAAGAAAGGAGTGGGACCTTTCTTAATCAATACCAGAGAAAAATTGCAGAAGGTTGAGGAAATGCTAAAATAGATGAAATTCCCCTAGGGAGAAGTGAGGCAATATGACCCCCCGCTACATCATATAAAAAAGAAAAGTAAAACAGGGATCTACCCCTTATAAACATGTGCCAAAAATAGAAAAAAGAACTATTTGAAAACGAATGTGTCTTGGAACAAGATCCACTGCATGTTAGTCAAATTAGTGATACAACAGGGCAAACTTCACAGCCAATTATTCTGGATACACCTCAGCCAAAGGATGAAGACTTCAAAATAGGATTTTAAGAGACACAATAGACATTCTCCATTTTAGAGACAAAGGACGAAGAGAAAAAATGCTAAAAAAAACATAAGAGTTGAAGAAGAATAGGGGTCAATTTGAGCTCAAAGCATAGAAGAAGCTACATCAAGTGAGCTTGCGTTCAATTTGTTATTGTTGCCAATAGATTTTATGGTTCAAGATACTTCATATTCAAGCATGTCACCTTTAATTGTAGCAGAATAGGACAATATCTATTTACAATTCATGGAAATCAAGAATAAGAATTTGAAGATGAAACAAGATGCTTATGTTAATTTGGAAACACAGACACAAATTCCCTCCTTTGGACAATCTTCCTCATCAAGAAATACCCCTCTTGGCCCTTGGAAGAATTTAACTTGGTTAAGGAAAAATATAATTTTATTATGAAAATCCACATGTGCACAAAAGGACAATTCGAACCTAAGAGGAAATTGGACACCCTTGGATGGCTATAAATACAAGTCAAGTGACCCTCATTTGGAAATCATCATCAAGCATTCTTATTTTCTCTTCTTTGGTTTTGGCTTGCACAAGTCTGAAATCGGTTCATAGAGAATTCGTTCACACAGGTTCTATTGAGAAATGGAAACAAGAAATTCCAGTTTAATTTGTCCTTGAATTAAAATGTGAATTAAAATAGAATTCTTTTCTCATAGCAATTTGAAAATAATTAATTAAGTTTAGTTAACTTAATTAATTTAGGAAATTCGAATTGGAAGTCTTTTAGAAGACATGTATATGTTCTCCCTAACTTATACGAGTTTAGGACAAGTTATGGATGAATTGTAATTAGTTAAATTAGTTTGTTGAGTTAAGTCTAGTTAAATTAGTTCCAATCAATTTCATGAACTAATAGCGAGTAAACAGTCAATTGGGACACTAGTGACCTAATTAGTGCTAATCTAGTTAACTGAAGATTCCAGCATCAGAAACTCGTGCATGTTGATTCTGATAAAGACCTAGTTGAGACCAGAGTGTAGGGACAATGTAATATTTGTTTTATATTTTTTTTAGTTGCACTGATAGTGCATGCATTCAAGAACTGATCCTTGAGGGATTGCGCTATTTTTAGAGGCTTTATTTCCCTTTAAATACAAGCTATCCTTCATAGGAATTACACTTTGGAGTAGATACTTGGAGAGCTTGTGAATTGGATAAGATTTGGCCTTGAGCTTGCTTATGAGTTGGAGATTGAATTCGCTGAGTGCTGAGATTGTTCTAGAGAGAACAAACATTGTAATTTCATCTTGGTTTTCTAGATTAATACAAAACAAATAGTGGGGTTTTGAGATGTGGATTTCCCCAGATATTTATTGTGTTATGTGACTTTGATTCTCTTCCTCTATTGGTTATTGTTTGTTCCATGTTTAAAGGCGTCCTCTCTAAAGAGTATAAGTAGATTCTTGGCTCTTTCTTTAGCAAATTGCATTAGCTTCTGAATCTACAAGATTTTCTACATGGTATCAAAGCAAGATTGTTTTTTGGGCCGAGAGTTTGCAGATAATTTTTGAGAAATTTTGACAAAATTTTCAAAAAAAAATTCCAGGTTTGGATTCCTTGGGAAAATATACCCAAATTCAAAAAAAAAACAGCCGAATTGGAGTTCGGATGAGGAAGATATCACTGATTTAAAATCAGCTCTCTAGAGGAGATTTCGAAGTTTTGAGTTTCTAGGTTACACGTGAAAGTTGAGTTTGCATACATACTTCAGGATCAGCAGATGGCGTTCCATGGGTTGAGGCTTGAGTATGCCTTGGAAGGCAGCTCCAATTTTATATCCTGGAGGGACATGATGCAGGTTGTGCTAGAAGATAATGGCTTGAAAGAATTCGTTGATCAAGAAGTCCCCAAGATAGTAGCTACGAATGCACAGAACTTGGCTGAATGGAAGAAGTGTGTGGCAAAGGAAAGGGGGATAATCCTTGAGGGAGTTCGAGACCACATTGTCTTGAGTCTTCATGGCAAGGAAACTCCACATGCTATGTGGAAAACATTGATGAACTTGTATTAGAATATTAGTGATCAAAGGAAGTTGTCACTGAAGGATAAACTTCGTAAAATCAAGATGGAGAAAGACAAGACGATCCCAAAGTACTTGATCAAGTTCACTTAATATTAGGATGAACTTGGAAGTGTTGGAATCATAGTTTCCGAGGATTATATGGTGAGCCTTTCTCTTCTTGGACTCCCAAAGGGCTGGCATAATTATCAGGACTCTGTCAATGGTTGGGAGAAGCTTCCAGATTGGGAACGACTATGGTCGGATTTGATGTAGGATGAGATCAGGAGGAACACCAGGGATGACTCTTCATCAAAGACTGATGATGAAGAGAACTGTGCCTTAGTGATTGAGGCGAGGAAGGGGAATGTAAAAATTTCTCGTTGCAAATCAGATTCTTATCATGGAGGTAAGAAGAAGGACATGTTGAAAGTGAAATGTTTCCATTGTCACAAGATGGGACATTTTGCGACAAATTGTCCATTGAAGAAGTCCTCAGGAGGAGCGGCGGGTGAGGCTTTGGCCTCCCAATTCGAATTGGACTTTTTCCCCATTTCATGCATGGTGTCTTCAATGATGGGAAATGTCTAGTACTTAGACAGTGGAGCTTCTTTCCACATGACTGGCGACAAAGAGTTATTCAATGAACTGGAGGAGAAAGATCTCAAGATGCATATCAAGATGGGTGATGACAGTAAGTATAGTGTTACTGGTGTGGGAACTATTACTTTTCACAAGGAGCATGTGGCTCCACTCACCTTGAAGAATGTTATGCATGTACTTGGACTGACGAAGAACTTGGTATCCATTTCCACACTTGAGGATAGAGGCCATGATGTGATATTTTCAAAAGGAAAGGCGTTCCTTCAACACATAGCCACGAGTCAAGTAAAGAAGATATTGATTAGAATTCAGAATCTCTATAAGATAGAGGCATAGGATTGTGATTATTTGAGTTCAAAAGTAGAAAAGATGTTGAGCCGTGACGTCAGCGAGTTGTGGCACAGGAAATTGGGCCACTTGCATCATGGGGCTTTGAAGATATTGCAGCAAATATCTACCATTATTCCCAAAGGTAAGCTTGAGCAAGTTGATACATGCAAGGGGGTTGTACTTTGGGAAAATACACCAAGTCTTCCTTTGGAGATAGAGACAATCAAGCAAAGTCTATTCTAGAGAGAGTCCATTCAGATGTGTGTGGCCCATTCTCGACAGTATGCACCGTCAAACACAGGTATTATGTTATATTTGTAGATGACTATTCTCGTAAATGATGGATATTTTTCATGTAGAGAAAGGATAAGACATTCACAAAGTTTTGTGAATTCGAAGCATTGGTCGAGAAAGAGTCAGGAAAGAAGTTTAAAGCTCTACAAAGTGATAATGGTGGAGAATATGTCTCTAATGAGTTTAAGAACTTATATGCAGCAGAAGGGATTAAATGAGAGTTGACAACACCTCATAACCTTCAATAGAATGGGGTTTCCAAGAGGAAGAACAAGAGAATAGTAGGGTCAGCAAGGGTGATGTTACGTGATCAGGGCCTACCACTACACTCGTGGACTGAGGCATGCAACACAATGGTTTATGTTCAGAACCGTAGCCCACATTGAATACTTGAGAGTAAAACACCAGAGGAATCTTATTACGGTAAGAGGATAGATGTTAGTCACTTAAGGATTTATGGGTCATCGGTTTATTGCCATGTGACCAAAGATGCACGGAAGAAGCTTGAGCCAACAACAGAGTTGGGGATCTTTGTGGGGTACACTGATACTCCCCACAACTATCGGGTCTACATTTAAACCGGTCAGATGACAATGGTTCTTAGGGATATCAGGTTCAATTAGGAGAAGGCCATTCGAGTATCCCTTGAGAGGGAGCTTGTGCTACATGCGGATGAGGAGCTTTTAGCTCCTAAGGTTGGGGGACCTCAGATTGAGGTGGAGCAACCACATGTAGAGGTTCAGGGAGTGGAGACATCCACTCAGGAAGAGTCTTCTAGAGAGGGAAGAAAGTGCACTAGAGAGGCTGATAGGTTATTGGATGATGCACTGGAGAATGTGGGAGCACCCTCTTCTTAGCGCAAACAGAGGAGGTCACCAGAGAGGTACATTGGATACATGGAACTTATGGGTACATGTGTTATGACAGAGCCATCTTCCTTTCAGGAAGCAGTGCAAAAACTAGTTTGGGTTGATGCAATGGTGGAGGAGTATGACTCCATAGTTCGAAACAGTGTTTGGGATGTGGTCCCGAGACCGGAGGACAATTCAGTTGTGAGCTCCAGATGGAATTACAAGGTAAAGCAAGCTGCAAATGGTAGCGTGGAGAAGCATAAGGCTAGATTTGTGGCTCGTGGATTTTCACAGGTAGAGGGGATTTACTATGATGAGACCTTTACTCCTATTGCAAGGTACTCGTCAATCAGATCTATTTTGGCACTATCAGCAGAGATGGGTTGGAAGATCCATCAGATGGATGTGAAGACTACCTTCCTTAATGGCATGATTAAGGAACAGGTGTACATAGAGCAACCCAAAGGTTTTGAAACCTTGGACCATGAGTTGAAGCAAGCACCCCATGCTCGGTACACCATGATAGATAACTACTTCACTGGGTTGGGATTCACAAAGAGTGAAGTAGATGCAAACCTGTATCACATAGTGCTAGAAGGTAGGCTTTTGATAATTGTAATTTATGTAGATGATCTCATACTGATAGGTGATGAGAAGCTCATCAATTTGAGATGAAGTACATGGGGCTCATGCATTACTTTTTTGGCATGGAAGTATGGCAGTGAGATGGGGAGTTATTTGTATCTTAGGGAAAGTATGCCAACGAGATACTTAGGAGATTCTGCATGGAGAGAATAAACCCATGGAGACTCCTCTAGCTGGTAACTAGAGGAAGGAGGATGCTACTTTAGGAGAAGTAGTGGAAGCTACTATTTACAAGCAGCTTGTGGGTTCATTCATGTACTTGGTGAACACACGACCATATATGCGTTATGCAGTTATCCAGCTTAGTCAAGCGATGGTTAGGCCTATCAAGCTATATTGGAAGGTGACAAAGCATGTATTGAGATACCTCAGATGCACTACTGAGTTTGGGTTGTGGTACAAATGGATAGAGGGAGTGAAGCTTCAAAGATTCACCAATGCAGATTGGGTGGGGAGTCCATGTTCCAGGAAGAGCACATCAGGAGGAATATTTAGTATTGGGTTAGCTACAGTTTCTTGGTACAACAGGAAACAAAGATCAGTTGTACTCAGTTTGGCAGAGGCAGAGTACATGGCTGCAAGTCAAGTATCATGTGAGGCTATCTTAATGAGGAATATCCTGGTTGGTTTGTTTGGTCAGCAGATGGATCTGACAGTGATTGTTGCGGGATATTATCCCCTAAGGCTCTTGGGTGGAACCCTAGCAGACTGAAAGTTGTCTAAGTCAAGAAACATACACACACACAGCCGTTTATGCTATAAAAGCTACTTCTAGGGTGAGAAGGACATACCTGAGGTCCTACGTTTGGGTAGTTACTCAAGGG
>APFE031027379.1:0-21312 GCA_000404065.3 Pinus taeda | reverse complement strand
GCTCACCTTTACACCATGTGAGGATGAAGAAGTGTTTAAGGAAGGATAACCTTTCAACCAATCTTTAGCAACCTTTCATTCCCCTACCACTTGTAAGTTTAGACTGCGTGACACAATTAAGATGACTAACATAAAAAACCGATTCATATTATTGTAGTACTTGTTAGGTAGTTGTATTTTGTTCTTAGACTAAATTAGTCATTCATGTTAGTCATTTTTAGTTGTATTAATTATTAGCTAGTCACTTATTTTAACCCATTACTAAATTAGTGATTTATGTTAGCTGTTTTTAGTTTGGTCACTTAAGATTGCTATTTTTTTTTGTAGTATTTCACTTGCAAAAGTTCTGGTGACTAAATTTTTTAGTCACATAGTCACTAATTGCTCATTTTCTACTAGTGAGCACACCATTGGAATGCAAAATTCAAATTGGCATCTCATGCCCTTTTCAGCTCTGTGGGCTTACTAAACCTCGACCAAGGACGCAACTAGGTTCACACTATTCTAGCTAGTCTATGGTCTAGAAGCAACTTTACTAATTGAGTGTGAAATTCCAACCCTCAAGCTGGCTATCGAACTTCCCCCTCAGACCTCACCCTAGGAAGAGTGTCTCTTGTACCTAGAATGACTTGATGAGACTCGTCGTCTTGCTACTGTGGTGATTGAAGCATAGAAAAGGTGGGTCAAATCTCACATTGATCAGTCTGTCTCTCCTCGAGCCTTCTCTAAGGGCGATTTGGTTCTTCTGTATGATTAGGCTAATGATAAGCTGGGGGCAGGAAAGTTTGAACCCATGTGGTAATGGCCCTACATTGTTAAATGTGTATTATAGAAAGGGCCCTATAAGCTCATTGACTATGAGGGAAATCCCTTAGATAAGCCCCGCAACGAGATTTATCTCAAAAAGTACTATGCTTAGGTCATCTTGCATGGTTACTTTTGTACAGTAGTGTGTCATTCATTTTTTTTACAGTGTCGTTTGGTGTGGTATTTTGCAAGCAGATCCTATGCTTATTATTTTTATGCTTGCTTTGCAAATGTTAGTGTCCTATCACATCTATTTAGCTGATGGTGCTTGTCGTAGTACCCGAAATCTATCATCTGTGGCATGGGCCATCTATGAGCCCCATGGTGAGTTGATTGATCTTCAACGTATTTGTCTAGGTCGAACAACTAATAACATCGCTGAGTATAATGCGGTTATAAAATTATTGTTAGAAGTTATTACTCTTGGCATATGGGAATTGGTCATCAACCTTGATTCCTAGCTTGTTGTTCTTCAACTCAATGGGAAATATTCCATTAGAAACCCTCAGATCTTGAGAATGTATCTAGGTATTCATCTACTAGAGAGAAATTTTGATTACATTACATATCACTATATTCCTAGGCACATGAATACATTAACATATGCATTAGCTAATTATGTGTTGGATAGACATTTTTGAAACATTTTAAACTCAAAAGCAAAAACATTTGTACCATAGTAAGAAAAGAAGTACAACATATATATGTGTGTGTGCTGGTAATGTTTGTCATTCATCAAAACCTAAAAAATAATATGTGTGTTTGATATACATCCGTGGCTCGCAAGGCTCAAACATATGGAAAGTTAGACCTATGCACTAAATAGCATGATGCTCATGATAACATGTAAGTGCTTGGACTACGTGAGCCAGTAGTTGACAAATCCATTCTGACACTAGAGAGGGACATCACCCATCCGAGCGTACTCTGAGATCCCATGGGTCAAACCCTCGAGATTTCGTGCAATATCCTCCTCATTGTCGCTCCCCTCCTAATAATAAGTGACATCAAACTGCCGAGTGACGTGCCTGGCAATTGGGGACATCCTGGCAAGGAATTTTGGTCCAACATATACATTCATAAAATCCAAGTGTCATGAACACATATATTGCAAGAACAGTAAAAAACATCAAAAAACTAAAATGTTGTTTGTTTTTACCTCCATCATCAAAATCCTCCACTTATGGGAGAGGCATATCTGGGTCTCCGCAGATGTCGATACCATTGTAAGGCCAATCCTCCAGTACGATGAGTGGTAGTCGTAGCCACGAGAAAAAGGCAAGTTTGTCAGACATATGTTGGACCCCCATGACCCTGGGCATCAACTCGCTCCACCAGACCATACATGGGTCTCGAGGCATCAAAAAATCCACCTCAGTTAGCTGGTATTGGAACAACGACACCCATTCCAAGAAGAAGGTCACTAGCACAGAACCGAAGAAAATTTGCCTCAGGTGTCCCACCTTAGCATTTCATAGCTGGCGCTTCATGTTGATTTTCATTGCTTCCGCTCAGTTAAAGATGGTGGGCACCATGTAGTCAATAGCATGAAACTTCAACTTGTTAGTCTTATGCGGCGCTTGGGACCCATCCACTCTTTTGATGGTCAACAGTAGCACTCTCAACACAAGATCCTAAACGATCATGATCTCGATCTTGCCACTTTTGGATTTAAGAGATTTTGGGCAATGTTTGGTAAGTAGCATAGTAACGGTTTCCCCAATGGGCCTCAACCCATATAGGTTGAATGGTTCCCCTCTCTGAGATAGTCCTATGAAGAAATAAATGTCTAAAGTCTCCAACTCCAGCTCTTGGTCACCGATTATGAAAATTTCTCGATTTATGTCCTAGAGATCAATCAAGTACAGTAGCAACTCAGGTTGGGCCCGTATACCTAGTGTAAGAAGGAATTTGAGGGACCCACAGTTCCTCAAAGCCTCCAAGAAGTTTGGATCAATTATTGCTTGAGTATCAATATCCTCGTGCTCACGTTCTTTCCAATCTACCATTTTTTCACAATTTCTTCGTGCAAAAACCATGTAATCAAGTCAATGGTCATCCTTGGCCAGAAAAATTTGCATTCAAACAACTGAATTGAGAAAGGAACATGCAATTTTTTTCTCACGGCGCTAGCACGACTGTTTTAAAAACCGTGGCGCCGACAGCATGGTTTGTAGTTTTAGCCACCCCCGATCAACGTGATTTCGTGCCTAGAAATCTTACCGACCAAGGGTGAAGAATTTTTGCCAAAAGGTCCCTGTGAAACCAAAAAAATTGATAAAAATAGGAAAAATCAGTATGAAAATGGATCTTAAGGTCTCGACTCTTACCTGCAACTGACGGTTCAGCGATTGACCTCCTGGATCTCCTGCAGTATACTCCCGAAGAATTAGGGCGCAAGTGGGTAAAAGGTTCTTCACACAAAGGTAAAATGGTAAATGGTAAAAAATAATTAATTTTGCCCCATTTGATTAATTTTTCCATGAAATATTAGGGTTTTTGAGTATTTTTGACCTATTTTTCCTCAAAACACGATAATTCCTTTACCTTTCATGTGTAGTGGTTGGTGATGGATTGTCGATGATGGTATTGGAGTCATGTTTCAACTCTTTTATCAACTCATAAAGATCAAATGAAAATATCGTCGAGTATTTTTCCCTTTTTGACTCATAAAAGAGAATAAAATAGGGGATCTGCTTTCAAACTTTTTTCTGACTCTTTAAACATGAAAAGATTTCCAAGATTTTGCCATTTTGAACTCGTTAAAGGTTGTGAAACATCATGAACCCAATATAGGTTTACCCCTTTTTCGAGCTAGGATGCACTATTTACAAAAAAGGTACTCCTTGACTGAAATGATCAATCGATTCTCTCAAGTCTCGTTTTCTACCATTTCGGGCTTGAGAGACACAAATGCATGAAAAGGGACCATGTGGGGTTTTCTTTTCCGTGTCTTTTTCAAACTCTCTAAACATGAAAAAGATACCAAGTTACCCCTTTGTCTGACTCATTAAACCATTAAACGACATTGGATTTGTCTCCATAATGAACATGAGCTTCTCCTTCCTAGGGCTCATTAAACTTACTAGGTTGGATTCATCTGAAGTATGAACTTACAGTGCAAACATATGCTATCCCTTTCAAGCTTGTGATAAAAAATAATTGGGGTACCTGCCGAAAATGGTAGGGAAAAATTTGGAATTTCAGTTAGTTGTGTCGACAGCGTACACTTGAACACGACACTTTTTTCTTTGTGTCTTGTTGGGATATCCTCCTTTTCATCATTGAACTTCTTGGGTTGGTCGATTCATTTTTTCCTTCCATTTGATATCTTCCATGTCATCACGACCACCAATAATATGGATCCAAAAGCTACCAAATTCCAGAATCGTGTCGCTGATATGTTCAAGAGTTAGTCCCACTATAGTTACACTTACTCCTGATTCTCTATATCATCTGAAA
Source organism: Pinus taeda (assembly GCA_000404065.3). Classification (NCBI taxonomy): domain Eukaryota; kingdom Viridiplantae; phylum Streptophyta; class Pinopsida; order Pinales; family Pinaceae; genus Pinus; species Pinus taeda. The sequence continues at coordinate 17,043 of APFE031027379.1, read as the reverse complement.
TCATTTTCATCCCTTGGTATCATGTCGATGATGTGGGATACATCATGGCCCTCCTTCGACATGGTCGCTTCTTGTCAACTTTAGCTCATTATCCAGGAAGCTGGCCCAGAGACTCCCTTCCAGTAAGTTCACATCATTGGCTTTCAATCGGGTGATTTCACAAGTGTTCGACATCCGTTCCTTTATTTACATTCTATAAAATGTGTTTCCAATACCTTGAGAGCCATTGTCATTATTGGTGGTTTCTATCGCGCTTGCTATTGTTCACATCATTGACCAGTAATCAAGTGAATTCTTAGCATGATCGACTTCAACACATTCATTCACATGTTAGGATTTGTACTTTGATTGGGTAATTTGGAGTGCAAGACCATGGGCTAATATTACACAAGTCTAGGTTGCAAGGTGATGTGACATCGTCATGTTGATATACATATCTCTTTCAAATTGATGGTTGTAATCATACTATGAGTTGTTATATGTCATCCTTCTCATTATTGGGTGGCTGCGACCATACCTTGGTTTCATTATAATCCTTTCTGCTGGATGGCTGTGCCCATGCCTTGGATCCATTTACATGATTATTCTCTGGATTGCTGTGTCTATACCATGATTCATGTATTATTATTCAAATCTTTTAGTGATATATATGTATCTATACTTGCTTGCAAGTTCTCCGACAATGGACTCTAGTTCCTCGCACTTATTCATAAAGCATTTGACCCCTCACTCTAGTTCGACCTTCACGCTTTAGGGGGCATTTGTTAGACATCATTTTGTCATTATGCTTGTACTCCTTGTCTACGATCTTGGAGGGCCTCTATAGTTTACCTGACATGCTTTCCTATCATGAAGAAACTCCCATTGTGTCCCTCTTCATGAGCAGAACAATTCCCTTTTGCATCATTTCCCAAAAATCTTTTGTTTATCCCAGTTTACAAGATTGACACTAATGACTCGTGTCCTCCATGCACTGATATGTAAGGATTACAACTATACCTAGCACTGATCGGATCAACTGAACCCCTTCTCAATCGTGTCAATCCTCTTTCGGAAAGTTTTTTAAATATGGAGCCAAGGCTTCTAGCTCTAGAAGCTTCGTAACGAAAATATGGTAAATGGTTAGGTCGGATGGAGTTGAGGAGGTCAGTTTGGGCTCCTTTCTCCTATTAGGATGGAACTAATCGAAGGGATAAGGCCTTCTCCCATGAGAACAGGAACCATCTCCCCTCCATCCAAGCTATATAAACCTCTCTTCTTCCCAAGTGCATGCTAGTCCTAATTAAGCTCTGGTTGGAGTTTTGATTTATGAGTAATCAACAAGTTACCCATAGTTTGTAGCTCTCTATTTTATGTTTAAGGGAGAATTGTGAATTTTGTTTGGTGTGAATACTAAAGGGAAGAGCCTTGAGACTATTATTGTTGGGACTATCCATGTGATGCTAGAAGAAGTGTATGGGAACCCAAATATGTCGAAGGAGAACAAAAACGTCAAGACATCAATTGTAATCTCCTCTTGAACTAATATAAATGCAACTATCAATCGATTTCCTACATGAAATGTCATCTTACATATTTATGGCTTAATGTTTCTTGACTTATTAAGTAGGTTGAATGCAATTTTTATGTTACCACGTTGGTTGTTTGTTGTTATTTACTTGTTTCAGGTGTTTGAAGGAAGGAAATGAAAGACAGTTGGAGCAAGGAAGCAAGATCATCACTAAGAGGAATAGTGTAATAAGAGGTAGGCCCTCTTATTTGATTCTATCTTAAGGATATCTTCCATAGATTGTTTTTTTGTGGCTAGATCCACGCTCGAGCTAGAGGAATTGTTTGTGTCTGCACTTAGAATTTACCTGCACCACAATGCCCTTTATGGATTCAACATAGATTGGCAAATAAATTTCCATTTCCTTTCTATCTCTTTAATCTACATTATCATAATGGACCCATGTTAAGGGTACATTTAGCTCCAAAATGACAAACAAAAGTAATTTTAGCACCTTTCTCCTTCACTGAAGGAATGGAAAAATGGATGTGATGGTTTCCTAGTTGAGTTGAGTTGAGGTTAAATGAGTAGAACACCTTTCTTCTCTAATTGAGATAAGGAAAAATAAGTAAAAATCATTCCTCCTTGACTATCCTTGACAAATTTAAGGTAAATTGCAAAAATTAAATTTCACTCTCTAGAACTGAAACACCTTTATCATTGACTTAAGGTTATGTAACATGGGAATTTATAATGTTTTTGTAAATCATCACTTGTATGGTTAGACACTAAGTGTTATGCATAAAGCACCTTCAAACTTGTAGTGAATAAGTTTCATCATTGATGCATCATGTATAATAAAATATTTTTTTAATTCATAAATCTATGGAGAAGAGAGGTGAATTGACAAAAATATCTTACAAATAAGTGAAAAATAACAATAAAAAATTATGCCCTTGGAATTTAGTATTTTGTATATGGACAACATGTACACTCAAATCACCATAGCTATAATGATGATGCCTACTCGAGGGAGGAATATAAATACTATTTGTGACAAGATGTCTCTCTCATAAGTAGGGTGACCCATTAATTTAATTAAAAAATGACTTCTCATATGTGCTCTCTTACTATTGTATTGACAATCGAGTTGCAAAACCATTTTCAAGTGTGACTTGAAAATGAGTAGCATTCAATTGATGGAATGTAAAAATCTAGTCAATTATCTTCGTTAGCTGTCATGCATACTTTGGTTCTATGTTGAGTAAGTTATAAGTCTTCACATTGAGTTTTTGTTATCAATCCATATTCTAAAAATCATTGCCCTGGTGGTTTCTAATCTTTTGGCTATGGATGTGACAAATCATAGCGCAACCTATTTTTTTATTATTGTTGATGTTGTTGATTTTACAAGTGATAGAGATAGTGTTGAATTCAGTTGTATGTACTTTTTACACCATCTAAAATTATTCACCATAGAAATAAATGAGGGTGGATACTATAGGGGAGAATAGTCAACCTATTATTATTGTTGTGATTTTTTCCATTTACTATGATTTTATGTGGAAAATGGTTAAATTTAACAGTGTAAATACGAGTCATTCAAGGTCATCCCTCTCATAATTCTAGTAACCTCCATCAATTTCAGGGAACATGACCTCTCATATGTTGTCTTTATTTGTTGACTAATGGCCCCATTGTAGACCCATTTTCAATTGTGAGTTGAAATAGAGTTTTTATATTTCACTTCTTGCTTGGTAGTTATTATCCTTCACTAGAACATGTACCCAATAGATCTAGTTCAGTTCACCATGATTCTGCAACGAACCCTTTTTCAATTGTGACTTGAAATAGGGCTATTATAGTTTACCTATTTTTTGGGAGTTATTATCCTTTAATGGAGCATATACCTAGTAGATCTAGTTCAGTTTCATCCATGGTCTTACAATAAACGTTGTTCACACCAAATTGAGGTGGTGCAAATCCCAAGTTAGGAATGGCACATTGCATGAGGAGGATTTCAAACTTTAGATGGCCATTAAATCTAGCTGTCTTGGGCTGATGAATCCATGTACTCATTCTATTGTAGTAAGTATTATGTTTAAGGCATGCTTAACCATGCATGATGGGACACTCTATTAGACACATTATGGTTAGGTTTTAACGGTGTTAAATGGGGCACATCACTTGCATGGGTAGTTTCAATGTAAACTTCTCTTCACTTCTTCTATAAAAGAGAGAAGGTGCTTCCCTAGTTTGGTTAGAACATATAAATTTTGAACTAATTGCATTGTAATTTCTTATTACATTTGATCAAGAGTGATGTGATTGGTTATGCAATTTGAGCTTGCTGAAGCAGAAATTGAGGAAATAAAATACTTCATTAATATTTTTAAACAGGTTCAGATAAGATGGGATGCAGTATGATGGGCTAGATTCCTAAGTTATTGTTCCAACAAATTAAAAGGCTAATGCTTTCATTTATTTAATCAAATTTTGCAAGAGAGGTTTTTCGACCTAGAGTTTCTTGTAAAATTATTGAATTCGTTATTGACTCTGTGTACAGATGTTTTGTGACTTAACATAGTTTTGACTACCATTTGGAACAAAACTATTGAATGGTGAAATATGATCTTATTGTGCAGATCATGCTACAGGGGTGTAATATTGAGATAAATCCATTAATTTTTTTTTATTAAATTAGAAATAAGAATTGCATTATTGTATATTTTAAAAATATGTTGTCATTATGTGCAGGGTTTGTTTCTAAATCAATGCGTATAATGCACTTTCAAGGATTGGAACAACTCATCACATAATTACATAAAAGGTGCTAGCTCCATGGAAGAGCATCTTCCTTATAAATAGGAGGTTGGTGGTTTGATTCCACTATTCCCTAACATGAATTAATCAATGATATTATATTTTATTCTAATTAATTCTTTTTATATTGATTTATTTCAATCGTGAGATATTTTTCTAGATTCGTTGTATTATGTTGCCTATAAAGAGAGAAAAGTGATATTGTATTGCCTTTAAATATACTTTTTTATTATCTATAGAGAGATGATGGCTAGGATTAAAGACATATTGTCTCTATAAAGGCAATATGTATTTAATCCCAATTGTTATCTCTCTATAAAAAACAAAAAAAAAAATCTCTTAAGACACTCACTTAAAGGCAATATTTAAGACAATATATACATTTTTTGTCTCAACTTAAGAAAATTTACCCAAAAATTATAACAAATATTGTCTTAAAACCCCTCTTTATGTTGTAGCAGTAGTTGAGAAACCACATAAAGTGGCTCAAATGAACTCTAGGATTTATTTGACAATAAGAAAACTGAGGAGCTTGATGAAAAGTAGGGGAATGGTCTTCATGCTTACAAGTTGTAATTTTGGTTGGGACCTCCATGATGGCTTCATGGTTTGACTTGGTGGTTTCCAACTAAAATAAATATTGTAATGAATCTAAGCCTATTGTGGGGTGGAATATTGCTTACCCTTCATCAATTATGGGAGTCCTTTTATCTCTCATCAGATAAGTACCCTTGCTAACATAAATTTGTAATGTAAACCATAATGCATAAAATGGAATCTATGTTGACAGGTTGTGTATCTATGGATTTCCTACTACATAGATATTATATATTTTGTACTATTTTTTTATGTTATGGTAGGATAAATATGCCTTTGATAGGTACCATAACTATGTAATGTTCATATTATTGCTTGTGTAACTTTATATGCACTTATAATGTGTGTAAGGAGGATGGGCTGGATTGACCTATAGTCCTTGTTAGTGTCTATATCCCATATGTTACAGACCCCGATGAAATAAAAAGGCTAAGAAGACTCGGGAAGCTCACCCCTCAATGTCTTGGATAGCCATGATAACTAGTTTATTGTCGAGAGATATCAATGAGTTTAATAAATAAAATTGGTCTAACATAGCTAGGTCATAGAATCCCTAGGTTTGATGTAGATATTAAAAGGTATTTTTGAACGTGTTTTATACTTGGAATTAAGGAAATTAGCCTTAAGGGCAAGGTAATGACCTAGGTGAGAGTTGTATTCATAAAACATCCAATGAAAAATGTTGCAGAGTTCATTGAATAATTCTTGAATGGCTACATAGTATGTTGATGGATCTAAAGAGATTAAATTTCCTTGAAATAAAGATGTTGATCGTGTTAAGTCAATTGAAGGATTTGGAAACCATGATGTATGTTTGTTTGCAATAAAAATCATTAAAAATGCCTCCCTAGTTAGGTGAATAGGTCTAAAGGCTTCAGAAGAGATAAATCATGTGTAATGTCCTATGTGACTTCCTGTGGGAAGTTAAATGGTTACTAGTAGTGAGGGTGGAGTGCTTGGGTGCCTTCATGGTTAGGAAGGACCTCTATACATGAGAAATATTCCTTCGCTTCCTTGTCAAAGTCATTATTAACCCTAAAGACCCCTCTACCAACTTTCCTTCCTTGGAGAAATTGGAGGATTGATAACTTTCTGGGATGGAAAGAAATTTTGCGATGGAGTTCATTAGAGAAACAGTGTACACAAATTTCTTGATTGGAAGGTGTCATCCTAATCTCTTGATCATGTGGCTAACATACGGACCATGACCAAGAGATATTTGGAAATGGATACTGAGTTGTTGTATTTTAAGAACTAAACTTTTAATTTTCAATGATTAGAGAATTCTTTAGAGTCTTGTAGAAACCCCAACTGTAGATAAAATTTTCGCTTCTACTACTTAACAAGAAGCTAGGGAATTGTTTAGTGATGGATTCTAAGATTGGGAGGACAATTCCTAGAATTCTATAGGAAGCATAAGCACAACTCCTTGATTCTAACAAAATTCACATTGTCCATTAGTTAATTGTGATATATGGTCCAATATTTTTAAGTGATGGATATCGAGTTTAGATCCTCAAGCCCTCCTATTAAAGCTTTCTTCCAGTTCTATGAAAATTTATAAGGGCCCTAAGGTTATATATGATAATGTGGCTTTAATGTGCCACTCACACAGATATAAAATGGGACTAACATGATGATGATGTGGCACTAATGTGGTGGTCTTATGGCATCGATGAGGAGCTTTCGTGGCACTAACGTGGCATAGACTTAGAGATGACATGTTGTTGACGTGGACACATTATGTGACAAGGTGATATAGATTAGAATGTGCAATGCTGCTAACATGGCAATTAGATGGAAGTATCAAGTGATATGGATAGTAGATGTCTAGAGGTCAACTATTGAGTGTTGTTCTATCATGAGGTTTGGACCTGTATTTTGTGCTTAAGCCAAAATGCTAATAACACTTGAAACACTTGTAGGATGACATTGATAAAGTTCCATTAGCTGATAATGGTTATGCGTCTATGATCATAGAGTGTGTTGGTTGTTAGCTAATTCAAGGAAAATAGTAGAAAGTTATGTCTAGGTGGCTAGGGGCCTCAAGAAGTAAATATATAGATGAAAATAGACTTCATTCAAGAAGTATGAGAGGATTTACTCTAAAGGTAGAGCAATCTCAAATCATTAATCAATATCAGTTATGCATAAATAATGACACAAACATAGATATAGTTAGGACTCATACATGACATCCAAAGGAAGATTAAGACATAAAAGTTGAATTCATTAATGAACATCTTCAAGTCAATTAGAACCATTCTTTTATAGACTCTTTTAGACTCTTTACTTGTTCAATAGAATATAACTCATTTTGGTGATCTTCCTTTCCTTTTTTGTGTAGTTCTCACATGATGTCAAGAATTAGTTGCTCATCCAGTATAAAAGGACTTTTTCCCACTGTTGAAATGTAGAATAAGGAGACATTATGTCCACCTTCATTCCATTGGTTACTGAGATGTATATTCCCATGTTTGTGCCCCATACATTAGGTGTTTCTATTAGGGGAGTACCTTTTTAAGTTAGTTGCATGTCCCAATTAAGAGACTCAAAGTTCCAAATTTTATAGATCCATTTTGGTCAATCAAATGGAAATTCCTCGAGTAAAAAATTTACAATACCAGCATAGAATGTTTTAACGTAATTCTTCATATGGTGACCTTTATAATGGTGTAAAGATCACCCCAACAAGATCTCATATATGAAAATTATGCTTGCCACAAGTGGAGCTACCTTGTTGGCCACAATGGTACTAAGTTGATGGCACAGGTGGACCTACACACATATAGAACATGAGAAATGTTAGGAGAAAAATTTCATAGATAGACTTGTTTTCCATTCTTTTTCGAATCAAGTATTCGCCGCTTTCCTTTTTCCTTTTCAAAATGATTGACATAAATTTTTTAGGTTAAAATTATTTTATGCCAAAATTCTTCAAAATTTTGTAGAGTATATAAATTTTTTATATTTTTAGATGATTGTGGCAAAGCAATTTGAGTATCTAGTAGGATTTTCCAACATTTCTACACTCTAGGATAAATTTCCATGCTTAAAATTTTCCCTAATGTAGACATTGAAGAGGATTTTAGATTGTCTAAAACCTAGTGCTAATTGAGGGTGGAGGAATGCAAAAGCCTTAAATGTAGATGGTTATTAGCCTATACCAAATATTACGCGAGTTGAAATAGAGGAGATTCAATTCCTTTAACTTTGTATTTGTTTCATGGTTGTGGAGCGAGATGTTAGGAAGCAATAGATGATGAATAAGATTTTTTAGTAGCCACTTAGGCCATCATGTCAAAGGAAACTTTGTAGTAAGTGTCTCTTTTTTGTGTGTTTTCATTTCCATTACTAAAGAAAACAAAGAACAACAATGAACTTACCTTCTAGCTAGATTTCCTCCTATTTTAAGTTCTGTAAAGTGCATATTGTATTCATTTGTGTGAATGATTTGTTGATTTACATGTTCTTTGATTTTCATATTTTAATAATTATCAAAAAATTCAGTAATAAAATAGTTCTAACAAATATATATCATACATAACCCTTAATCTCTATGACCTATAGTAAATATAACCTGAAACCTAATATTTTGATCTATTTTGTATTAAATTTAATGCACATGTTATTTTTATTAATAATGTTTAAAAGATAAGTTTCATGTATTATTTTAAAAAGATATTCTCTATTGACACTCAAATGATAAATTTTTAATATTATTAAATATAAAAAATCCTTCATTTCAATCTTTTCAGTGCAGCCTCATGTTATTTTACATTTCATTACAGATTATTCTTTTATCGCTATCAATACATTCATTATATTTTAATAAAAATAGTTGTAATTGTATAATAAATCTTTTATATTCCTAATATAAATATTTATAATTATATAATAAATCTTTTATATTCTAAAAATGATTACGCCATCACAAGCAATTCAAAAGTTTCAAAAGCAATTCAAGAAATTTCTGGCCGTTTCAAAATCAATTCAAAGTTTCGATTGAAGTGCACGAGGATGGAATACCTACCACCCACTCATTTCTTGGAATGTCGGCAAAAGAAAAAACTATTTCTGACGATATAAACACATTCTCACACACGGAATACGCACTCTCCTCTTTTTGAATTGTTTCTTTAGTAATTGAATACGCTGGTTTTTTAGGTGTTTCTGTTCTGGTCCTATGCTTTCAGTTCATTTCTTTGTTCTTTTTCATTTCTGGTTCTCTACTCTGCACTGCCTTGAATGGTTTATTTATCCATGCATGCTGGTTTTTTTTGGGTGTTTCTGTTCTGGTTGGATGCTAGATGTTCATTTCTTTTTGTCTGCCTGATTTTAATTTTGTTGCAGAATGTGAAGCAAATTTTTACTCTACGTTTTCATTATTTCGCTGTCTGGTTATATTTTTGGTGCAGAAACGTGGAGCAGAAAATAGATGTGATTATTTTTAGATTTCTATAAACATAACCACTGGAGTGGACAATTGCGCATACATTTTTGCCTGGCCTGGAACTGACAACCAGGTCTGCATAGAGCTTAGGAGTTTTTATCTATTAATTGTTTCAGATTCGGATTGTGGAAAATTGGAAGGGTTTTAATTATTGGCATTGTAATAGATAGACACCACCAATAGTAATAGTAAGTATTAGCATTGTAAAGGCTTTAATTGTTGGTCTCATAATTATTGGTATTAGCATTGTAAAAGTTTTATGTAGTTTTTAGATCTTTTAACCTTGCTCTGTATTCTTTAACCTGTGTGTTTTTGGGTCTTCCTGGCTTTTTAATTTTGATTTTTCTGTGAACAGATCAAGAATCCCTGAGAGTAAAACTCGTTCAAGAATACTTGATTCTCACTCAACAGCCTGCAAATAATACGACGCCGAGTAAAGCGCCCATCTGCAGGTAGGCTTCCTTCCTAATTTTTTGGAGTCCATCTTGAATGATACTAATTTGGATTCAATTCAATCCTTCTGAAATCAACCTTCCAATTCAATATGCAGGGTCTCCCTTTATTTTTTATTTTTCCTTAAACTTAAAAGATTAAATTAGCAGATAAGATAAGATTATTGTTCCTTGTTTGTTGGCTACACTAAAGACCTAGTTCTGCCTCTTCGTTTTATGTTTCTGGAATTAAAATAGTTGAATTAAAGAAACCTCCATTATAACTATATTTCCTCTAAGCTGCTCTTAAAACAAAACCCAGTCCATTCATCTCAGTTTTCTTATTCCATTTTCCTTAGGTTTCCTCGGCTCTCACAGATGCCATAGGTTGTTCTTAATTCATTTCAGCCAGTGTAATCTCCTTTTCTCCTTGCCATAGATGCAATTGTTTGATTTCTCTCAAAATTATTCACGGGATCCATTCCATCGTGTGAAGCAGAGCAGTACAAACGTCCATGGGCTTCAATTACAATTACCGTTCTATTTCCTCTCATATTTAATCTCAAAACAAATCCCAATCTTGTAATTTCAGCGAATATTCTTGAGATTCTATTCTATTTTGTATCTTGTAATTTCAGCGAATATTTCTGAGTTTTTATTTCATAAGTTTCTAACCATCAACCGTGGAATTTTATGCTGCCAAAATTTCAACAAGATATTCCTAACTATTCCGGACTTTCTATTTCGTAAGTTTCTAACGAACAAGATATTCCTAACTATTTCTAAGTTTTTATTTTATTAAGTTTAGATATTCCTAACTATTTCTGAGTTTCTATTTCTATTTCGTAGATATTCCTAACTATTTCTGAGTTTTTATCTTATTAAGTTTCTAATGAACAAGATATTCCTAAATATTTCTGAGTTTCTATTTCTATTTCGTAAGTAGTTTCTAACGAACAAGTTATTCCTAACTATTCCTGGGTTTCTAACCAACAAGTTATTCCTAACTATTCTTTAGGTGGGTTAATTTATTACTATAGTTTTATTCATCCAATCATATCACTATATTTATCCATTGACTTAGTTGATTTAGTTTATCAAAATCAGTCTTGGATGGGCCCTCCAATAAAAAGATAATTCCTCTAAAAATTTAGTTTTAGATTATTGGATTTCTCTGAATAATTTTCAATTATATGTTTACATTTTACAAATATGTTTTTTATTTATATCTTATAACTTATGTTACATCTTGTTTTTACATTAGTACTGTTGTTAAGTTAAATGTATTTTAAATTGTATATTCATACATTTAATTTATTTTAAATAAATTTTGTTATATTTAAATTTTTATTAGTAGCATTTAATTTAATTTGTTTTTGAATGATTTCTTTATTAATATTGTTTAGTTTAAGTTAGTTTTTAAAATGATTTTCAAATTTAAATATTTAATATGTTATTAATTTCTTCACTATATTTATTAATGGTACAATGTAGTATGATATATTGTTTTGAATAAAATAACATAATGTACAAAGAAAAATGTTTGAATTTATATAATATAAAGTGATAATGTTGTTATATTTAAGTATTTATGATAAAATTAAATTCTAGTGTAAATGTTTTTTAAGATTGTTCTTGAATATATATTTTATTAAAATTTTCAGCTACAACATGTATATATATAAACTCTTAGGAATCTAGATTGTGTTAGACTAGGATAGGTTAAGTTAGAGTGGGCTAGGATAGACTAAATTGGACTAGGCTACACAAGGATAGAATAAGTTTAAGATAGGGTGGGATAGACACAAATAGGATAAACTACTCTACAATAAGTTTAAGCTAGGGTGGGATAGACAAAAATAGGATAGACTACTCTACAATAGGTTGTGTTATGCTAGAGTAGGCTAGGCTAATATAGAGTAGACTAAGGTGAACTAGAGTAACTTAGCATAGGCTACTAAAGAATAGACTAAGGTAGGCTAGGTCAGGCTAGGTCAGGCTAGGTCAGGCTAGGCTAGGGCATATTATGTAAGGTTAGGTTAGGTTAGGCTAAGTTGGGCTAGACTAGCTTAGGTTAGGCTAAGCTAGGTTAGGCGGCTAACTTAAGTTAGGTTGGGTTAGGTTAGGTTAGGCTAGGGTAGGGTAGGGTAGGATAGAGTAGGCTAGGGTAGGCTAGGGTAGGCTACAGTAGGGTAGGTTAGTTTAGGTTAAGCTACGTTAGTCTAGGCTAGAGTAGGTTAGGCTAGGTTAGGCCATGCTAGAGTAGGCTAGGCTAGGCTAGAGTAGGCTAGGCTAGGCTCGGGTAGACTAGGCTAGAGTAAGCTAGGTTAGGTTAAACTAAGAAAGAGTAGTCTAGGCTAGGCTACGCTAGAGTAGGCTAGGCTAGGTTAAACTAAGAAAGAGTAGTCTAGGCTAGGCTACGCTAGAGTAGGCTAGGCTAGGCTTGGCTAGGTTAGACTAGGTTAGAGTAGGCTAGTATATAGTAGGCTAGAGTGGTTTAGGCTAGAGTAGGCTAGGCTAGCCTAGGTTAAGCTAGGCTAGAGTAATCAGGCTAGGCTAAGCCAAAGCAGGCTAGGGGATAGGGTACGCTAGGCTAGAGTTGATTAGGCTACACTAGAGTAGGCTAAGCTAGGCTAGAGTAGGTTAGGATAGGTTAGGCTACGCTAGAGTAGTTTAGGGTAGCTTAGGCTAGCTTAGGTTAGGCTAGAGTAGGCTAGAGTAGGCTAGGCTAGAGTAGGTTTGGCTAGGCTAGGCTAGAGTAGAGTACGGTAGGTTAGGCTATAGTAGGGTAGGCTAGGCTATAGTAGGGTAGGGTAGGCTAGGCCAGGCTACAGTAGGCTAGGCTAGAGTAGAGTAGGGTAGGTTAGATTACTCTAGGCTTGGGTAGGCTAGGCAAGGCTAAGTTAGGCTAAGATAGGGAAGGCTAGGTTAGGCAAGGTTAGGTTAATTTAGACTAGGTTAGGCTAGGCTAGGCAAGGTAAGGTTAGGCAAGGTTAGGCTAGTCTAGATTAGGATAGGTTAGGCTATGTTAGGTTAGGTTAGGTTAGATTAGGCTAGGCTATGTTAAGTTAGGCTACGTTAGGTTAGACTACCTTAGGTTAGGCTAGAGTAGGCTCAAGTAAGCTAGGCTATAATATAATATGGTAGGTTAGTTTAGGTGAAGTTATGTGAGTCTAGGCTAGAGTAGCTTAGTTAGGTTAGGTTAAGCTAGAGTAGTCTCGAGTAGGCTAGGCTATGCTACAATAGGGTAGGTTAGTTTAGGTTAGGCTAGGTTAGTTTAGGCTAGAGTAAGTTAGGTTAGGTTAGGTTAGGCTAGGTTAGGCGGGCTAGAGTAGGCCATGTTAGAGTAGGCTAGGCTAGGCTAGGGTAGAGTAGTCTAAGCTAGGGTAGGCTAGATTGGGTGAGGCTAGAGTAAGTTAAGCTAGGTTAGGCTAGGAAAGAGTAGGCTAACCAAGAGTAATCTAGGGTAGAGTAGGCTAGGCTAGGTTCAGCTAGAGTATAGTAGTCTAGGCTATGCTAGGCTAGAGTAGGCTAGGCTAGGTTAGACTAGGAAAGAGTAGGCTAGGCTCTGCTAGAGTAGGCTAGCTTAGGCTTGGCTAGGTTAGAGTAGGCTAGAGTAGGCTAGAGTGGGTTAAGCTAGGCTAGAGTAGGCTAGAGTGGGTTAAGCTAGGCTAGAGTAGGCTAGAGTAGGCTAGGCTAGGTTAAGGTAGGCTAGAGTAGGTCAGGCTAGGATAGGCCAGAGTAGGCTAGGATCTAGGCTAGGCTAGGCTAGGTTACAGTTGGTTAGGCTATGCTAGAGTAGGTTAGGCTAGGTAAGGCTAGGCTAGAGTAGTTTAAGGTAGGTTAAGGTAGGTTAGGATAGCTTAGGTTAGGCTAGAGTAGGCTAGGCCAGTGTATGCTAGGCTAGAGTAGGTTTGGCTAGGCTAGGCTATTTTAGGCTAGGCTAGAGTAGGTTAGACTATGCTAGTGTAGGCTAGGATAGGGTAGAGTGTTTAGGCTAGATTAGATTAGGGTAGGTAAGGCTAGTTTAGGCTAGAGTAGATTAGGGTAGGTAAGGCTAGTTTAGGCTAGGCTAGGCTAGAGTAGGTTAGGCTAAAGTAGGTTAGGGTAGGGTAGAGTAGGGTAGAGTAGATTAGGCTAGAGTAGGCTAGGCTAGGCTAGAGTAGGGTAGGCTAGAGTAGGCCAGATTAGGCTAGGCTAGAGGAGGCTATGTTAGGTTAGGTTAGGCTAGAGTAGTCTAGAGTAGGCTAGGCTAGGCTCGGGTAGACTAAGGTAGGTTAGATTAGGCTATAGTAGGGTAGGTTAGGATAGGCTAGGTTAGGATAGGCTAGGTTATGCAAGGCTAGGTTAGGATAGGCTAGGTTATGCAAGGCTAGGTTAGGTGAGGCTATGTTAGGTTGGGTTAGGTTAAGTTAGGAAAGGGTAGGCTAGGCTAGGCTAGGTTAGGTTAAGCAAGGCTAGGTTAGTCCAGGTTAGGATAGGTTAGTTTAGGTCAGGCTAGAGTATGTTACACTAGGTTAGGTTAGGCTAGCCTAGTCTAAGTTAGGTTAGGTTTGGTTAGGTTAGCATAGGTTAGCTTACGTTAGGCTAGGTTAGGCTAGGCTAGGCTAGAGTAGGGTAGGTTAGGCTAGAGTAGGCTTGAGTAGGTTAGGCTATGCTACAATAAGGTAGATTAGTTTAGGTTGGGCTAGGTTAGTCTAGGCTAGAGTAGGTTAGACTAGGCTAGGTTAGGCCAGGCTAGAGTAGGTTAGGCTAGAGTAGGCTGGGCTAACCTAGGCTAGGTTAGAGTAGGCTAGGCTAGTGTAGGCTAGGGCAGGCTAGAGCAGTCTAGGCTTGGTTAGACTAGAGTAGGCTAGGCTAGAGTAAGCAAGGCTAGGCTAGGAAAGCGTAAGATAGGGTAGGTTAGATTAGGCTAGGCTATGGTAGGTTAGGCTACAACAAATTAGGCAAGGCTATGTTAGGCTAGGTTAGGCAAGGGTAGGTTATGCAAAGTGAGGTTAGGATAGGTTAGGTTAGGTTGGGTTAGGTTAGGCTAGGGTAGGTTAGGTTGGTTTAGGTTAGGCTAGGCCAGGTTAGGTTAGGCAAGGTTAGGCTAGTCTAGGTTAGGATAGGTTAGGCTACATTAGGTTAGGTTAGGTTAGACTACGCTAAGCTAGGTTAGGTTAGGCTACCTTAGGTTAGGCTAGAGTAGGCTCAAGTAGGCTAGGCTATGCTACAGTAGGGTAGGTTAGTTTAGGTTAGGTTAGGTTAGTTTAGGCTAGAGCAGGTTAGGTTAGGTTAGACTTGAGTAGTCTCAAGTAGGCTAGGCTATGCTATAGTAGGGTGGGTTAGTTTACGTTAGGCTAGGTTAGTCTAGGCTAGAGTAGGTTAGGTTAGGCTAGGTTAGGCTAAGTTAGGGCGGGCTAGAGTAGGCTAGGCTAGACTAGGCTAGGTTAGAGTAAGCTAGGCTAGAGTAGGCTAGGCTAGGTTAGAGTAGTCTAAGCTAGGCTAGGCTAGAGTAGGCAAGGCTAAAGTAAGCTAGGTTAGGTTAGACTAGGTAAGAGTAGGCTAGGCAAGAGTAAGCTAGGCTAGAGTAGGCTCGGCTAGAGTAGGCTACGTTAGTCTTAGCTAGGTTAGAGTAGGATAGAGTAGTGTTGATTGTGCTCAACCCGCCAACATGTCAGGGGATCTCCCAGGTAAGATGTCCCAACTAGTGTTGAGATTGCAACAAGATGATGGAGCTTAGTGAAAAGAGTCGCCTTCACTAAGTGGGCCCACAGGCTATTTTTGGCGCAAGTCTATTTTTAGACTATGTCTATTTTTAGACATATGGATCATGTCTATGGATTGCAGGTTGTTGTTTATGGATGATTGATCAAGTTGGGAAAAATAGATGGACTTCTATTTTTGATGAAAGTGTGAGTGATCAAGTCTATTTTTAGACTGGCTGTCAAAAATAGAAAAGTCAAATATTATTATCTCACAATAATATTTGGACTATAAACTTAATCTTATTCTCTTGGAGCACTTCAGTTTGAGCTACAGAGGTGGCACATGCAGCTGTCAGAAGGAAATACGCTTTTCTTATGAGTCAGTTGAGTTGTTGCATGCATGACTTCAGTTAGAACTCAAGTGAGTTGAGTTTAGTGGACTTGAGGTGCAGTTGATGGAGTTGTGTTCAGTTTAGCTTTGTTAAACTGGTTGTATTTAGTCTAACTGTCAAATAGACTAGAGATGAGTTGGGTGAATTAGTTATTAATTAATTCACAAGTTATTAACTCATAATACAACTAATGAATACATCAGTTAACTCAGTTGCATGTTCAGTTCAACAGGGACAGGTGGTAGAGAATCAGATTGCTATCAGTTGTGACTATAGTTGTGCACCAGATCTTGCACAATCAAGGGATTGAGTATGCCCAATGAGTTTGCCCACGTATTTACCCACATTGTAGCTTGTGCTCACGTGATTTTTCCAAGTAAATACGAGTTTGCTTGAGCCATTATCAATCATTTCTCATGCAGGTATTGAGCAGTGGAGGCAGGCAAGCAGCGGAAGAGATTTGGAGATCAGATCTGAGCTGTATTGTGTGTAACAGAGGTGGAGATACTTGTGAGAAGTATTATGCTGTGTAATGTTACATGACTCAATCATTAATATACAGATAGTTGGGGTTTTTAGCGAGATGCTTTCCCCGGGATACATACTGTGTTAATGTGTGAATGCTCTTGATGTTTTATTGTTATTGATGCTGCTATATTGATGATCAACGTAGAGGAGCTTATGTATTGTGTATGTTTTCCGCAATAGTACATGATCAGGATAATCTCCATTGAATATGTGTTAAATTATTCAAAATTTCTACATTGTATCAGAGCGTTGATCATCAGATCTACTATTCAGGAAGTGTTTACATTCTATTTCTCTAGGCAGAGCCTGTAATCGGGCCAGGTAGCCTCTGGATTCATCCTTCCTTTGGAAGGTGAAATATCCGGTGAATGCCCATACAGTCGATCTCTGTACGAGAAATATTTTGTTCTCACGAATCTAGATCGGAGGCGGTTGAGTTTGTTGCTGGTGGAATTCGAATTTGCAGTAGTGTTTTCTTGGTGACAACGCAGCAATGTCTTTCAACGGATTGCGATTGGAGTATGCTCTTGAGGGCAGCTCAAACTATATTGCATGGAAGAACAGGATGGAGGCAGTATTGGATGATAACGGGCTGAAGGAGTTCATAGATACAGATATCCCAAAGCCTACTGATGCTACT
>APFE031027377.1:1473-29578 GCA_000404065.3 Pinus taeda | reverse complement strand
CCCAATATTTCAGATCTTAAGATATTCAACCCAAAAGCATACACAAGCCAAGTGATCTCCTTTGCTTTATATAGGCAAGCTCTTCCTCAAATCATGGACCAATACCACGGGCCAAAACCATAACAAAATAATACCATCAACTCAATACTAGGGTCAACACGTCTGTCGAGATGCCATGGTCCAAAAACCATAGGTTCAAATTCCAAGGACTAACTACCATGGACCAAAGGTAAGTTTTCCCACATGAAATAAACTTTTCTCCATAGGTTCAAATTCCAAGGACTAACTACCATGGACCAAAGGTAAGTTTTCCCACATGAAATAAACTTTTCTCTGCATAAAATTCCGTGAACTTTTCTCCACATGAATAAACTTTTTTATTCTCATCATATTGAGAGCCATGCCATGGGTGTTGCCATCAAGTACAACACTTTAGCCATAATGCCAACAGTGCATGATCAACAAGGGGGATGGGGGAGACCGAGAGATGGCGAATAAAAGGGAGCAAGTTCTGGCTAGCGGGGACATAATCAACTACACTCGCACCCCCGCTATATGGTCGACACGTGAAAAGCGAGAATCTGGGAAACAGGGAAGACCATTTAGAATTAACAACTCATGTGATTCCCCCAACTACAATAGATGCTTACCATAAACTGTTTTAGGTCCCAAAGCATCATTTGACATCCGGGGAAGCCCAACTGAATCTAGATCTATCCCCTGGGTACAAAACACGTCCTCTGATCGATCATGGAGAGGTTTCTGGAGATCTCTAGTATGAGAATTGAAGTCACCTAAGAGGGTGACTTCCCCAACAATAGAGTATTGGGTGATGCTAATGTACAAGTCTATAAAGGGGTCCCCGTTTGAGCCATTATGGATGGAAAATGATGAAGAGGCTGGGGGAAAGTAGCACACTGCAATAAGGAGAAAAACATAAACAATAATAACACCGCAATTTTCAACTTATAAAACTTTTGTTAGAAAATCAGTCATACAAGAAATCTCAAGCTATGGCAGAAACTTCTGTAATAGATGGCATTGATGATGTCGCTTCATGAGCTTTCTTCAAGAATGTTCGATACGAAAGGCTGACATGGGAGAGCTGGAGTTGGAGCCATGGTAGGGAGTTGTGGGTGCAGTGTTAATGGCCAGGTGGGATAGATAATTTGGTTCGGAACCCACGTTGCAGTTTTGGGTTGTAGGTATTATTCAACGGATGTTGATATAGCTATATTGTATTTTTCTTTGAGTTGTTGGTTATGGCTCTGTTATTGTTTTCACTCTTTGTATTAGAAATCAATTCTTCTGATACTTCCAGATCTTACTGGATATTTGGGAGGTGGGCGGTTGCCTTTTGAGTGGAGTATTCTCTGCACTATGATCTGGTCGGGCTTTTTGTTTGTTTATCTCTATCTGGATCTAGTTTTTTAGACTGGTGGGCTTGGTCAATTTGATTGAGTTTTTACAAGGTAATGGCGGTGCTATATTTTTATCTATGAGCAAACATACTAGGTGTTTTGAGATGTTGGTTATTCAGCATGTACGGGAATTTTCAGGAGTTTGTCATATTGGTAGTGAATTTTTGGATTGTTGCTTTTGTAACTAGCTTGTTTCCCTCTGGATATCATGGTGAATGTTGCTCCTATTAATTTGGTTAGGCGGAATTTACTTCACATGTATTGATTGGGTGTAGATCATTACTCCTCATCGAGCTGTGTGGATTTGTCATTTATGACCTGGTCATGAGGATCAATGGCCGATTTTATTATTATATGGTTTATCCTCAATGGCATTTTTTCCCGATATATTTTTGTGGAAGCGGTATCCTTTCTTCTCTCCTATGTGTCCCCCCCATTGATCCTACGAACTTCTGATTGGATCATTGTTGTTTCAGCTATATTGTCCTTTGCAATGTGTTCGAATATTGGGAAGAACAAACTTGTATTTTCTGCCACAAAGGGGTGGTAGAAACAGAACAAAGGGCTGGTAGAAAGAGAATGGCATTTTATCAAAGAGGGTTATCCATTGTCAATTTGTTAGCAGCCTAAAGGTGAACAACCTTAGTGAGTTTTTTTAGGAGACAAGACTTCACAAAACAATGAATTTCTTACTCAAGATCCATAACAGCAGCATCAGCTTAGAAAAAAAATATGAATATAGATTAAGCGATAGTGGATGGTCCCGTAGACCGCGAGGTCTCGTGGACGTCATTAAAACCATTTCATTTCATTTCATTGTGGATTTACCTTCTGTTTTCGGCTACGGTGATCTCTTGGCCAATGTGGCTATTTTAGTCTATGAGGAGATCTATGATTTCTCTGTACTTCAGGGGAGCTTTTATTTTGCTTTGTTCTTAACACAATATCTTCCACTTGTTTCCATGGTCTTTTGGATTATTGTTTTATTGTGATAGACAACTGGCCTTGGGATGTGAGGGAAACTATCGATGAAATGTAGGAGCTATCCTCTCTTGATGCTAAGGCACTTATTCGTACATTCGTGGATGGATGTCGATTGTCGATATTCGCGGCCTTTGTTGGGTGTTATTTTGTCTACAATTCATTCATGCATCGAGAATTTTCATTCTAGTTTCATTGGTCAATTGGTTTTGGACGATTCCCTTTCTGATTAGGTGAGCCATTCTTTATTTCTTCCACCTCGTGGTCATAAAAACCAGCATAGATCCATCTTAAATATGGATCTGACATGAGACGAGAGGGATCCAATTTCTTCACATTCAAATTTTTTTATGAGTCAACATTATTTAAAGTAAGTTATTTATTTTCTTTATTTTTAGATTTATTTATTTATTTATTTGCACCGACATGAGAAAAATTTCAACTTTGATAACAAAAAGATAGGGTTACACATCGTATTGGGCTATAGAATGAGCCTCTCGGCTCAATAAACCAATTAAGTTTGCGGGAGAGGTGAAAAAATTAATATATGGTTCCGACATCTTTTGCGATCAGGTTGTAGGTCTTCAACAAAGGGCTTTGGTCAGGCAGTGGGTTCATGTGAGGATGGATGGTTTTCACATTAAATATTGGGTCGAGAAGAATTGGGTATTGGTTATCAATTATAGGCCAATGATAAGTATTTCTTACAATGGTTGGTATTGTTTTTATTTTTTACATGTTGATGATGTCAGGAAAATATTGGATTTTGTTTAGGTCAAGGGTTGTAGTTCTTTTTATCTCTTTAGGCTTATCACTTGATGTCAACCCATTTAGGAAGGTGCCAAGAAAGAAGTTGATTTGGGCCAGATTCCATGGCCTTTCTCTAGTTTTTTGGCCTCTAGCATCACTAGTGGACATTGGGAATTTGATTGGGCAATTTGTATATTTAGAGGAGAGGAATTTGGGGGACATGGGTAAAATAATTGCTTGGATCCTTGTGGAAGTAGATTTTTCGAGCGGGCTTTTGGATGAGTTGGATATAATTTGGGGTGGAAATATTGCTCGGCAACGCATTGATTATTGGGGTATACCTTTCAAGTGCTTGCATTTCCATGCCATGCCACTGGCCACCTTCTTGATAATGTTCCTCATCGCTTTAATTTTTCTTGTTGTTCTTATCTGAAGTTGGGAGTTTTGCAGTCGATGGACAAGGGCGGGTCTTCGCATTTCGACCAGTTGTTTGCTGATGAGCATGGGAGCTTTCTTCCTTTGTCTCTAGGTACTGAGCATGCTATTCCTTCATAGAGTAATATTATTCCTTTTTTTAATGGTTTGGAATCTATTGTGGATTCATTAGACAAATCTTCAAATATTCTATCTGGCCAGATTCCCCTTTCTTCGTATGTTTCCACTCCTTTCAATATCCATGAAGGTCCACATTCTGATGTCAGGAATGATGCCAATTTATTGGTGGCAAGTGAGCATTGTCATATATCTCCTTGTGAAAATCCTTTTGTCCATGTCGGACATTTTGTGACTTCTACCATATTTTCCTCTCTCTCCCTTCTTTGTTCTTGTCCTCCCAATCCTATAGATTCTAGACAACAAGGGGGGGACATGATACTCCTCTTCGATATGGGTGAGGTTCTATTTTGTTTCCTTTATCCCTAGTCATCAAATTTGGCTCATATATTGGGCCTTAGTTGCCTACAAATTCTATGGGCAGTGACTTTGAATTTCTAAGACTTAAGTTGGATATTGACATGGAGCCCTTGTCCATTCACTCTAACACTTCGCCTGTGGATTTTGTGAATGTTAGTACACTTTCTCGTCAGAACGTTACTATTCATACAAAGCATTGGGTTGAGATGAAGTAGGTCCAACCTGATGGGATTGTTACATCTGGGGATATCAATCACCTTATGGAGGGATCTATTTCCCCCGTCACTACTTTGCAATCATCTTCACCAATCCAGACTCTTAGAGATTATATGAACATAGATGATTGTCCATCATGAAGACTATGTCTCTTAATATAAAGGGGGTTGTGGGGCACCTCTAAATTCCTTGAACTGAGACACTTTATTAGGATTCAACTACCCTCAGTCATTTTATTACACAAGACCATGATGGTTGGACATAAGGTTTGGCCATTATTGTTAAAGATCTGTCCAGGATGGAGGGTTTGTGCTTTAGATTCTTGTGGTCAATTTGGGGGCTTAGCAACTATTTGGAATCTAGGGTTGTTAATATTTTTGACCTATAAATCATTTGCAAGTATATTATTATTGGAATTTTCCAAAGGTTCAAAGACTCGATTTTATATTTTAAATATATATGTACCATATGTGTCGAAATAGAGATTATGGGACTGTATGTAATGTTGTGGCATTTTGAACATTGGTTCTTTAATATTGGTTGGTGATTTGAATCTTACTACGGTAGCCACTGAGATTTGCGGTGCAAGGTGTAAATTGGACCTGTTGGAAAATTATTTCAAGATCCTATTCGGTATAAACTATTTGGTGGATAAAATAGTCAAAGCCCATTAAAACAACCTGAAGGAATGGTAGGACTGGTTTGGAAGAAATTGCAAAGTGCTTGGACTATTTTTTGATCCACTAGAACTTATGGAGCGCCTATGATTATTTAGTTGTTGGGTTGTTCTTGTAGGGTTGGTGGATCATGATCTAATTATTCTACATTGGCATGAGGATGGTCACTGGCAGGGACTCCAATTTAAGTTTAACAATCTTAGCTTAAAAATATGGATTTTGAGGATTTGGTGTGGTCCAAGTGGGCAGATTATGTTGCCCACCAGGGAACTTCTCAGATGTAGTTAATCTATTAAAAAATTTATGTTATTAATGATCCAGGTGGATCTCTAAAAAGTACCAGTGGCATGGTAAGAAGGCTCAAAACTCGAAATGGCAGAAACTCTATAAATTTAGCATTGGATAGAAGTGATTGTCATCCCGAGTCCAATGGTGTGAATGACACTTAAATCCAATTTCATATGAAGAAGATAGAGCAAGTCAAAGATCAAGTTTGACTTGGACATGTGGCATGAAGAAGATGACATTGCAGACACTCTCAACTAATGGGGAAGTATGGTGAAGTAAAATTATCAGTGCGGACACAAACAATTCCTCTAACCCGATAATGGGTCTAGCCACAACCGATACATTTTATGGAAGATTGCCTTAGGTTAGAACCAAGTTTGAGGGCCTACCTCTTAGTACGCTTATCCCGTTTGATGATGACCTTGCTTGCTCTCTCCAACTATCTCTTGTTTCCTTCTTCAAACACCTGAAACAAGTAAACAATAGAAAACAACAACTGTGATAATAGACAAATTGTAATTCAACCTACTTAACAAGTCAAGAAACATTAAGCCATAAACATGTAAGATGACACATTATGTAGTAAATCAATCAATAGTTGCATATATATTGAATCAAGAAGAGATTACAACCATTGCCTTGACATTGTTGTTCTCCTCCGACAAAACCAGGTTCCGCACACTTCCGTTAGAATTCCATGATGGCCTCAACAATGATAGTTTTAAGTCTCTTCCCTTTAGGCTTCACACTAAACCAAATTCACACTTCTCCCTCACACAACTAGAGAGATACAAATATGAGTAGCTTGTTGTTTACTCCAAACTTAATTAGCACTAGCACACCCACATTAACACTAGCTTGTGCTTGGGAAAAATGGAGGTCTATATAGCATGAATGGATGGGAGATGGTTCCTCTTCTCATGGGAGAAGGTCTTATCTCTTGAGGTAGTTTGATGACAGCTAAGCCACCTTACCCAGCAAAGCTGCATCTTTACAAAAATTATTCATGGACCTATGGGTTATGGGCCCACGTTCACGTTGGAAGCACTTTAATAGGTAGCCTTCACATCAAACCCAGAAGCAAACAAACAACAGAATACCACATAACCCGACCAACGACCGTTGGTTCCACTTTGAACGCATAAGGCCAGAATCCAAATGAAATTAACCCGCATTGATAACCTATTGGGTCTGCTCAAGCAATTAACCCTCGCACAAGTTTGTGCGCGATTATCATTCGATCAATCCCGTGACGAACGGTCTGGATGGTCGGAACCCAATGAGGGTTTAAGCCTATTACATAAAACCTCATCGCGTCCTTTTTTGGAATTAATTCTTGTGCTTATTCTAACGCGATATGGATCCGATCACCTTTAAAAGGATGGTCCGATCATCTCCGGACTTCAACTGGATTAAGTTACAGTTTATAACTTTCTTGGGTCCATAATTGAAATACTACTTATGGCTTTGAGGCCGCGCGAGAAACAGCTTCTTTCCTATGAAAACCACTTTTCCATTCTTCTTAACGTCTAGGCATCTTCGCCATGTGATGAACGTAGATCTCCTCCCATTGGACGGCTGCGATGGCTCCTCCGGATTCCTTTGTACTTCGATAGTATCCATCAATCTTAGATGATCTGACGGTTTCGATTGAAATGAATCCCTCGTTCCCTTTTGATGGAAATTATTTTATAATACAAAGTTATCTGCCATACTATGTTTAAGACAAAGTTCATAGAACTTCGCCCTTTACACTCACATCACTCCATACAACAAATTCTTGTATTAACATTGGATCGCCATCGATCCTTATAGTGATCGATGGTCGATCAATAAACTTGTAACACAGATTTAACTCTATTCTCTCCTATATCTAAATTATAGGTCAATGATACACAGATACATGAAAATCCACATAATACGATATTTCTATTATACACAAAATTGATTACAAACTAAAGCCTCTCAGCCATAGTTACAAATTTCTCCTTTGACTACATTGTATCCTCTCTCCTCATACTCTACACACAGTTACACAATATATAGAAATAACTACAGAATCATGGATCATTCTAGATCCATGATCTTCTCATAAGATCACTCAATCATATCCCCTAATCTCTCTATACGCATACATGGCAGATAATTACATTTGATTAAGTCTTCTAAAGACTTATCAATTCCATCAATTTAGCTCTGTTTTAAATAGAATTTTCCCCAGTTTACCATGATTGTCCACGTTTTCCCTTTTCACAGCTCTGAGCTTAAATTTTGATTAAGGGTGTCTGGATTCTCCTACATCATAGTTCCATCCTTATAGGGGAAAGGAGCCCAAACTGACATCCTCGGCCCCATCCGGCCAAACCATTTACCGAACTTCCATTACGAAGCTTCTAGAGCTAGAAGCTTTGGCTCCTTATTTAAAAAACTTTCCATAAGAGGCCAGCGCAACTGGAACAAAGCTCAGTAGCTTCAGTCGGCACTAGGGACAGTGTTAATCCCTGCATATCGGCGTTAGGAGGATAAAGGTCATCAACACTGGTCTTGTAAAATGGGAAAAAACAGAAGATTTTGGGGAAATGGTGCAAAAAGGGAATTGTTCTGCTCATGAAGAGGGACACAATAGGAGTTTCTTCATGAAGGGAAATCATATAGGGTTCAATGTAGAGGTCCTCCAGGATCAAGGAACAGGGAATACAAGGACAATGACAAAATGATGTGTAACAAATGCCCCCTAAAGCGTGAAGGCCAAACTAGAGTGAGGGATGAAATGCTTTATGAAACAATGCGGGGAACTAGGTTCTGTCGTCGGAAAACTTGCAAGCAAGTACAGCCAAATATACATAACTGGAAACTTTATCAAATGATACATGAATCATGGTATGGATGCAACCATCCAAAGAATAACCATGTAAATGGATCCAGGTATGGGCGCAACAATCCTATAAAGAGGATCATATCGAAACAAAGGTATGGTCGCAGCCATCCAAAAATGAGAAGGATCACTTATGATAACTCTTGGTATAATGGTCATAGCCATCCATCTAAAAGAGACATGTATATCAACATAACCATGTCACATCATTTCGTAACTTGGAATTTTGTGATTTGAGTCCAGGGTCATGTGCTCCAACACGACCCGATCAAAATACAAATTCTAACATGTGAATAGATGTGTTGATGTCGAACATGCTAGAAAGTCGCTTGATTACCAGTCAATGATGTAAACTATTAACAAGCACGAGAGAAACCACCAATAATGACAATGGTCCTCAAGGTACTATCAGCACAATCCATGGAATGTGAATAGAGGAACTGAAGTTGAACACCCATGAAATCACTCAAGCGAAAGCCAATTATGTGAACTTGTCATCGAGTGCGAAGAACTTGCCATTAGGGCATGCAAGCTCTAAGGTACTGGAAGGGAGTCTCTTAGTCAACTTCCCGGATAATGAGTTGAAGTCAACAGGAAGTGACCATGTTGAAGGAGGGCCATAATGTATCCCACATCATCGACATGAGACAAAGGGATGCAAATTGATTCTGGATGATACAGAGAGTCAGAGGTAAGTGTAACTGCAGAAGGACAACTCTTGAACATATCAGCAACACAATTGGAAGTTTGGCAGCTTTTGGACCATAGGCTCGGTGGTCATGATGACATGGCAGAGATCAAATGGAAGGCAAAAATGAACGGCCCAACCCAGGGACATCAACGATACAAGGGAGGATATCCCATCTCGACACGAAGAAAAAGTGTCATGTTCAAGAGTGAGCTGCTGACACAACTGATTAGATTTCCAAATTTTTCCCCCACCATTTCTTGCAGGTACCCCAATTATTTTTAATCGCAAGCTTGAAGGGAATAACATATGCTTGCAGTGTAAGTTCATCCTTCGGACGAATTCGACATAGTAAGTTTAACAAGCCCTAGGAAGGAGAAGCTCATGTTTGTCATGGTGATGAATTTGATGTCGTTTTATATTTTAATGAGTCTGACAAAGGTGTAACTTGGTATCTTTTTCATATTTAGAGAGTTTGAAAAAGACACAGAAAAGAAAACTCCACATGGTCCCTTTTCGTACATTTCTGTCTCTTGAGCCCGAAAAGGTAGAAAATGATACTTGACAAAACCACCTGACCATTTCAGTCAAGGAGTACATTTTTCGTAAATAGTGCATCTCAGCCCGAAAAAGGGGTAAACTTATACTGGGTGCACGACGTTTCGCATCTGTTAACGAGTTCGAAATGACAAGTGCTCGACTATCATTTCGTTTTTAAAGGGTCGGAAAAGAGCTTGAAAGAAGACCCCCATTTTATTCTCTTTTGTGAGCCAAAAGGGAAAAATACTCATCAATCTTTTCATATGAGTTTTACGAGTCGAGAAAAGAGTTGAAATGTGACTCGGCATCATCATCGAACATCCATCACCTGTCACTGCGCAAAAAGGGTAAAGTGCATTATCCAATTCTTGAGGCAAAATAGATCAAATCACTTACAAAACCTAATATCTCATGAAAAACTGAATATAAGGGAGGAAAAGTAAATATTTTTTACCATTTACTATTTTACCTTGCTATGAAAGACATTTCCCCACTTTTTCCCTAATTGTTCCAAAGCAGATTTCGGGAGACCCGAGAGGTCATTCGCCGAGCCGCCAGTTACAAGTAAGAGCCAAAGCCCTAAGCTTCATTTTCATACTATTTATTCTTGTTTTTAACCATTTTTTGGATTTTTTAGGGATGTTTTATCAAAAAAATTTCGCCCTCGGCCGACGCAACTTCTCGGCATGAAATCACATCGACCGAGGCTGATTAAAACGACCTATCACGCCGTCGGTGTAACTATTTTTAAAATAGGTGCATTGGCGTCGTGAATAGGGAAAAAAACAGTTTCCCCTCAAAGCCACCATTGGAATTTGAATTTTATGGGCCAAAAATTATTATTGACTTAAATCTATGGTTTTTGCAGGAAAGAATCATCGAAAATGGTAGACTGAAAAGAATGTGATCATGAAGATGTGGACACTCAGGCACTAAATGATCCAAATTTCCTAAATGGTTTGAGGAACTGTGGGCTCCTCAAGTTCTTTCTCACGCCAAGGATGCGGGCCCAACTTGAGCTACTTCGACACCCGATTAGTCTCTGGGACATATTTTAGGAAATATTCATCATTGGTGACTAGGAGCTAGAGTTAGAAACTTCAGACATATATTTCATCACAAGACTGTCCCGGAGAGGGGAACCAGTCAACTTATATGGGTCACAACTGATTGGGCAAGAATATTCATGTTGCTTGCCGAACATTGCCTTAAAGCCCTCAAATCCAAGAGTGGCAAGATTGAGATTGCCACGGTGCGAGATGTGACACTGAGAGTGCTACTATTGACTATCAACAGAGTGGCAGGGTCCCAGGCAGTGCATGAGACTAACAAGTCGAAATTCCTTTATTCCATCAACTAAATAGCACCGACGATCTTCAATTGGGCGGAAGCCATGAAGATCAACATAAAACACCAGCTGACAAAACCTAAGGCATGGAATCTGAAGCAATTTTGTTTTGAATCCGTACTAGTGACTTTTTTCTTGGAACGAGTGCCACTGTTCCAGTACCAATTGATTGAGGTAGATCCTCCAATGCCATGTGACTCGCAGATGGCCTGCTGGAGTCGTTTGATGCCTAGGATCACTAGGGGCCAACATATGTCTTACATGCTCACTTTCTTTTCATGGCTCTGACAACAACTGATCGTCCTGGAGGACTGACCATACAGTGGCACCAACTTTCATGGAGATTCGGACATGCCGCTGCCAGATGGAGAGGATTTTGACGATGGAGGTAAAAAAAATCAAATTTTTAATTTTGTGATTTTTTTTAATTGTTTTATATATATGTTTGTGTTTATAGCATTTTGTTTTGTTAATGCAGATGTTGGACCAGAGCGTCCTGCTAGGATGTCCCCAATAGCTAGGCGCATTGCCCGCCATTTTGATTTTGTCGCTCCTTATTAGGAGGGGAGTGACAACGAGGAGGAGATTGTGAGCAACTTTAAGGGGTTGACTCATGGTATCCCAGAGTATGCTCAGGTGGGAGACATTCCTCGCCAGTACCAGAGATACATGATGGG
Organism: Pinus taeda; assembly: GCA_000404065.3. Taxonomy (NCBI): domain Eukaryota; kingdom Viridiplantae; phylum Streptophyta; class Pinopsida; order Pinales; family Pinaceae; genus Pinus; species Pinus taeda. The sequence goes on along the minus strand of APFE031027377.1, from coordinate 18,205 downwards.
AGTATCGAATCGGATCCGCTGATTGCTTACTCATGTTGTTACCACAATCACCATGTTGATTAGTTCCTAGGTCCAACATTTTACATTTTTGAGGCTTGCGTGCCACGGATATATGAGGCCTGTGAGCCATCGATGTTATTTTGGACACACATATTCTTTTTTGGGGTTTTGATGTATCAAACATTATCACCATATATATATATATATATATATATATATATATATATATATATATATATATTGTTGTATTTTCTTGATTACCAGGAAATCGTGAACTGCAGAATACCTCCCGGTGAACCGAGAAGTATGAGCAAGCAATCTCTCTGAATGCTATGTTCAGTGTATCACATTTGGAGGGTGGTCAACTCTACTTCCTATGGATAAAGGATTGCATCCTAGTGGGGTCTCCCGTTATATACTCGACGATATGGGGAGCACAAATTTGTACTAGCACTATCTAGTGCCAAAGCTAACAACAATTGTTGGGTTTAAAGACGTCAGAACACATCTCTAGCCTAGACCTTCTAGATGTGATCGTTAGATTTCAAATGTGCCTTAGGTTAATTGAGTTCATTTTAAATTTGATCTTGAGTTATGTCTTTGTTTTCAGGCCTTAACGATGTGACTCGAAAAACCCTAAATGCAGCTAAATGAGACAAGACCCTTTCAATTCAATGAATTTTTTACACTAGAGATGGTGGAAAACAAACAATCAAATGCAAGCAACCAGGCAACTGAAAGCAAAATGATTTTTCACTTCTTCACTTTTTGAGAAAATAAATTAATGAAAAATACATTTCAAGTCCTAATTTCCTGACAAGTACATTTCTAAGAGTCCTTTCAAAAGAAAAGAGAGTTTTTTTTTTCTTTTCAAATGCCCATGCAATCCTAGTCTTCAATGATGCTAACTACTGTAGCATACTGATGCAGCAAACTAGAGTTTTATACTTTTCATGAAATGACAAAATGAATTTTTCTCATAAAACACTTCAATGAAAAAGTTTTTGAGACAATTAGCTCTTCAAGCAGATGAAAAACATGAAAAGAGAATCTCTTTCAAACTAATGAAACACTGACTTTACCAAAAACAAAACAAGCAATGTGATCCATGCCGGAAAAGAAATGTTTAGACAAGAAAACGAAAACTTTTCAAACTTGTGAAATGGAGGTAAAAGTCGTAGAAGGACCGCAAACGAAATGAAAGGAGTAAATGCACCAACAACTTGACTCACTGAGTTCACAATCAACTAAATGGATGACAATCTAACTATACAATGACCCAAGAAATCAAGTGGAAAGATGACGAATCAACAAGAAAACAAACCAAATGAAAAGAAGTTTTCTAGTCAGGGAGAAGACGATCTAAAAGGCTTACAGGGTCGAAATCATGAGAGCAAAACACACTGGCCAAGATTTGGGGAAAACCCTAATATTCATTTACAGGCATCAGCGCGACTGCCTAACTAACAACAAGTGCCAGAAGGGGGTCGATGCGACTGTTTCTCAACATATCGCGTTGATTGGCGCGATTGTCATCGAATTAAGCACGTTGAGCGAGGAAGCCAAAAAAAAATTAAAGTTGGGACTACACTTGCTACTATGAGTTTCAAACTCAAACTAGTAAGCAAAGGAAAACAAACAGAACCAAAGGGAAAAAGCGGAACTAGAAAAGTTCACACAAAACCATGAAAGTCCAAGTAAACAAACAGAAGGATTGGTTCCCAAGTATGGTCACCAATTTGTGGTGAAGTAAAATTATGAATGCCGACACAAACAATTCCTCTAGCTTGATAATAGGTCTAGCCACAACCGATACATTTTATGGAAGATTTCCTTAGGTTAGAACCAATTAAGAGGACCTACCTCTTAGTAAGTTTATCTTGTTTGATGATGACCTTGCTTGCTCATTCCAGCTATCTCTCGTTTCCTTCTTCGAACACCTGAAACAAGTAAACAGTAGCAAACAACAACCGTGATAATAGACAAATTGTAATTCAACATACTTAAAAAGTCAAGAAACATTAAGCCATAAACATGTAAGATGACACATTATGTAGGAAATCAATCAATAGTTGCATATGTTTAAGGGGTTGGTTATGTTGTAGACTCATTTTTAGATGATTTGGACTCTACCTCTTCTTTACCAAGAGTATAGTGTGATATTTTAACATAAAATTTGTTTTCTTCTAATATAGTTTTGATGTTAGGGAATTCTCTATCAACATTAAAGGTTAACCTAGGGAAAGGGTCCAATTGGACCTTTCAATGTTTGAAAAGGTATCTAGTTTATGACCTAGTTTCCACTTGATGGGCCTCCAAAATAGGTAAAATATATCCTAAGCACATAAAATGATGTTTGACCCTATTTTTCACTTAATGGCATATTTTCCTAGTTTAATGAGTTCCTAGGGGATTCAATGTGGTTTTCATTTTTTATATTACTTAACATTTTTATTGTGCAGAATATACAAAGATATTAAGCGTATTCCAAGGATTCTAGCACTAAAGAGATTTTGGGGACTTGCTTCCTATATTAGGAAGACCTAAACTCGATTAGCTCGATGGTTTTAATGCCTCTTCCTCTTGCTAGGAATTGAATCTGGAAAAAGATCCCATATATTAGGATTTTTGGAGGGAAATATATCCCTCCTCCCAAGGAGGTTTCTCCCCATTTGATGTATAAATAATACACTTGAATTGGCATAGTAGGGGGGAAGTAGAATAGCAAGTATAGAAACAAGATTAGGGTTTTTGTATTCTCAAGCAATTTTTGCAATATTGTATTATAATAATGGATTTTTAGTTAATTGAAACAGTGCTTTATTCTAGCTCTTAGCTTGTTTCTTCTTTAAGGAATATGAGCATCCTTGGGTTGGGCCCACCCTAGGAGCTTTAGAGCCCTCTTATACTTTTGTTGATACTATGCTTTGAATTCTCCTTATTTGGCTTCTAACATTAGTAGTTCTAGAAATTATATTATGATTGTTTTATGTATGATTAATTAGGCGGATTCCTGGGAAATTCTTCATTATAGGTCATTTATGCCATTTTTCATGCTTTTGATCAATCATATCGCTTATTAATGCACTTTTATGTCTTTTTCCATTACATTCATTTTTTTGTTATAAATTATGTAATTTACTATTTTGTTGTACAAATTATTTTATGGCTACATGAGATATATATAACTTGGTTTTGTGATGACAGATCTTAATTAAGTTGTCCCAAGACTTCACTAGTTAAATAACATCATCCTCCAACATTATTACTTCCTTCATCTTAGGTTTGCACTCTAGTTGTTTTGCATGCTCGCTGGAATCTTCTTGTAGTGAAATAGAGAATCTTGTAGCAACCCACGAACAATCCATTTATTTCACCGAGTTTAGAAATAAACATTTGGTTAGTCTCCTAGAAATATAATAGCATGCCTGGGATGTTGATGGTGAATTTTGGAAGCATAGAGAACTCACAAAGTTTCTTGTGAATTTTGGAAGCAGAGAGACCTTACAAAGTTTCTTTTAGATTGTCATTCCTTTATTTATAGCAAGTTTTCTTCTCATTTGATGCGGTATCATATGTATGTGTACCATTTCATTTTTTGCAAGATATTTTTGCAAATATACTTTCATGTAGTAGAGCTAAGTTTGAAAACTTAACTTGGTTTATGTTCATTTAAACTTCATTGCAACACCTACCATTTTTGTGAGAATTGAAATTTGAAGAAGATAGTGCATGTTGCACATGCAATGCCTACCCCTCTTAAGTTTGTATGAACCATGGGTTGATAATTAAAGTTGAGACCCTTGGATTTACAACATTGTTGCTACAATACTGAGGGTCATCACTTTTTGGTGTCATTTCTAAGGAAGTGTTAAAGTATGTACTACATTTTTTTTATTGATTCACTTCTCTTATTTTTTATTTTGCAAAAAAAAAAAAATAACATCATTCCATAAAATATAAAAATAAAATTTAATTTTTTCATAATTTTTTTCTACCTTGTAGTATTAGGAACAAGACATAAAAAAAGTTATCATAAACCCACACTTTTACTAGTAGCTACCCATTTTCAGTTGATTTTCAACCTCCTGCCATGTCCACAAGGACCTTTGAGGTCCTTTTGAGTGAGTAAGCAAGGGTATTTGAAGATATTGAAGGAGAATAAAATCCTTCAATCCCCATCACTACTATGGGTGAAGAAAGGCAATCTAAAGTGTTTATATTCCCCATTAGAGAGACAATTGGAGAATGAAAAATGAAAAATATTAACCCATATGTGCTTCCACACTTCTATGGTCTAATCACATAAGATCCTAGCATCTTCATGTCTGAGTTTTTTGTTGTGTGTGGAACTTAAGGCTACACCATAAATGAGTAGAAGCTCAAGTTGTTTCCTTCCACCTTGACGGATGCAGCGCTCTGATGGTTCATGAGCCTTGAAGGTAATAGTATCACCACTTAGGTTAAATTGTAGCAAGATTTTAACAATAAGTATCGATATTACTGTAGAGAAAGGGATACCAGAGATGTGAATTTTAGAATGATTTAAGTAAAAATGGATCTTTAGAGGATTGTGAGGAAAGGTTCTAGATGAGTTACAAAAGGGCACATAATTTCACTTTGGGACCTGACCCATTCAATCTTTTAGTATTTATGGGATTCAGGGAAGTTCTTGTGTAAACTCTCAACTTATTGGATAATGGAGATATCTATCAACTCACCTATGATGAGATTAAATAGGTTTTAAAAAATCATTCGAGAGCCATTAGAAAGCGAGGTAGAGTGAGAAAGAGTTTTATAAGTCCTTATTCTTCCTCTACGCTTACCAAAAATCAAATATGAGGGATGTTAGAAGACATGAAAACTAGAATATTGCACACATTTGCTATGCAAATGGATAATTTGCAAATCAAAAGAAAACAAGAAATGGAGAAAGAATCTATTGTGTTTTTCCTGTAGTGCACTAAAATACACCATAGGAATGAATGTCCTTTGAATGTTATAGAATTTTTTCAATATGAAGAAAATCATTCTATTGATAAGTTCCCATCCTTGCCAGATTTCAAGGAAGTGTGATAAGGAATAGAAGGGAGCATGGAGCAGTTGTGATTTGTACCACAAGATCCAAGACAATTTCAACAAGTTATGGACTTATCTTCTCATTTTAATCCTAATTATAATGCTTAATATCAACCTTGGTTCCCTCCTAATCCTTCTCCTTGGCCCTTTCCCACTCTTTTCCCATATCCTCCTCAACCTATTGTTCCTCCCTTCTAGCCATATTCCAACAAACCTCTTAAATGGGGTAATCCACCACAAGGATGGAGGCCTTAGGAATCAAAAGAACCTACTCTAATTACTCCTCCTCAGCAACAACAAGTACCTCAAACCGTTCATATGAAATAACCCTAGATGCCTACTTAACAAAATCCCAATCCTAATAATAAGCAGATTTAACTTGTTTACAATGGAGAGATTGTTTATCATACCTATTTCCATATAAATCCAAAAAATCAACCTTAGGTTAGGGAAGGTTCTCCCATATGTCCATCCACGTTCTCCTAATGAAGCTCCTAAGAAAGGGAAGGAGGATCATGTGCCTTAGCTCATTTACAAAAAACCTCCCTATCCTTAAAGGTTGACAACCCAAAAAACGCACGCCCCGAAAGATGTCAAAGAATTGAAGAATTTGTGTGTCAAAATTCCTCTATTTCAAGCCTTCAAGGATGTTTCCATTTATAATAAATTCATCAAGAAATAATGTCTCATAAGGCGTGGAAGCAAGAGAACTGATTCCCCTAGCATTAATGTTATTGGGAAACTAGTTGACCTAGTGCTTTGGCGAGTAATCATCCTCAAGTATTTGGATATTGGGAATCTAGTAGTAGATGTACATATAAAAAACATTGCAGTTACAAAAACCCTCATTTATTTAGGAGATTCATTCAATGTCATCACCAAGGAAACCATGTTTAAACTTAACCTTCAAGGGTCCTTAAGAAATACCATTATCATGTTGCAGCTTGCTGATAGATCCACAATAGAGCCAGAAGGCATGATTGAACATGAAATGGTCTTCATAGACTCATTGGAGTATCCCACAAACTTCATTTACATATAGCCCAAAACCAAGCGCAATGGCTATCTACTCATTCTAAGGGGACCCTGGTTAGATATTTTTTATGAATATACCAGTTGTGGGGCTAGAAAAATGACAATTACTGATGGGTTGTCTCAAAAATAGCTTGTACTATATCCCCCAGCTCAACCTCATGTTGAAGCTTATTTGCCTACATGGGGGAATAAGAAGAAGAATATTCTAACCTCCCATCACCCTATCATGTGTTTACAATAGAAACCATCGTCAACGGCAAGCAAGCTGATGAAGATGACTCAATTTACAATTTTCTACAAAATCAATATCCTACTACTATGCACATTGATGGGTTGAAAAAGGAGTTATCCCTGGGGAATCATATTTGTTTTAAGGAAATTCCATTGGTATAATTATTTTCTACTGATTCTAATCAAAATATCATGAAAATGGTATAAATCAACACCTCCAAGCTATTGAAAATCAACTCCTCACTTATAGCTAATTAAGAGGATCAATAACTCACTGTCTTCGAGAAGCACATTGGTGCACTTACATGGGATTACAAGGGTATGAAAGGTATACATACTATGTATGCACCCATCACATATACATAAAATGAATATCACAAGCATGTCTGCTAACCTTGAAGGTGAATAAATCCTTATTTAAAAAATATTGTAAAAGAAGAATTACAAAAATTATTTGATGTGGGGTTTATCTATCCAATTTCAAATAATGAATGGGTACCTCCTTTAGTCACTATTCCTAAAAAAAGGGAAAATGGAGAATTTGTTTTTATTACATAGAACTTAATAAAGCCACAAGGAAGGATCATTTTCCCTTTCCCTTCATTTACCAAGTCCTTGATGTGTTTGCTAAAAAAAAAAAAAATTCCCTTCTTGGACGGGTTTAGTGGATACAATCAAATCCAAATCAGTCCTAACAATCATGATAAGACCAATTTCACTTGTTCTTGGGTGAATTCCTCTTATAAGGTACTCCCATTTGATTTATGTAATTCCCTTAACACTTTCCAAAGGGTTATCCTTAGCATCTTTTCTGATTTTGTACATGATTCCATAGAAATCTATATGGATGAATTCACACCCTATGGGAATGAATTTCAAGTAGCCTTCTCCAATTTGAACAAGGTCTTGTAAATATGTGAGGAGATGAACCTCTCCTTAAGCCATGGAAAAATCTTATTCCTAACAAATGAGGGAGATTTTCTAGTACATTTCCTCTCCTCAAAAGAAATTCAAGTAGACCCTAGAAATATATCCATCATAAAGCAACTTCCCATACCTCAAAAACAAAGATATGTCAAAATTTTCTTAGTCCTTGCAGGATATTACATGTTGTACCCTCATCTTTTATTCTCTTAAGCTTCATATAACTAAGAGGTTGAGGTTTAAATAATATCATAGTTTGGAGCCATTTTCAGTTGATCATATGAGCTCAAAATATCAAACCCACTTAATGAGAAAGTGCTTTGGGAAATCTTTCCAACGATATAAAGAAGTCTAAATTGGCCTCCTAGATCAAAAGATAAGGGTAGTCAAAGTTGGGCCCATAAAAGTCAAAATCCTTGAGACCCTAGAATGTCATAACTCATTATAAAATCAATTTCAAAAGGCTCTAGGGATCAAGGACCATGGATCTGTCAACTGTCGTAACCAGGGTCATCTATTGATGGAACCTTGTAACAGAGAGTGGAGGTCTAGACCCTGCAACCCTGGAACCCCGTAACCTTTGCTTAAATCAATGTTTGAAGGTGCCAAGATTGAACCATTTATAGAAATAATTTCATGCACACCAAGGGACCGGGTACTCCCTCTCTCTCTCCTCTAACTAGACAGGTGGAAACATATTATTGGGAAAATGTGACATTATCATCCACTCACTGGGAGGTGGACACGTGGTAGGTAGTTTTGAAGTACCCAAAGGCCCAAATACAGATGAAAAATGGATTAATCACAAGTGGACATGTTGGAGGGTCAACATCAACATGACATCATCCCAGGGATATACCCCAAAAGGTTGAAACCTTGTAACAAATTCTAATTGCATTTCAAAAGGAGTCAAGCTTCTAGGCACTAGGGGACCAGAGCACCAGGGCATCAGTCTTCCAGCTCAATAGTAAGCCACTCCATTCTCGACATGGAATAGTTTCCAAGTGGTAGTGGGCCTTCCCCCATTTCTCAAATGAAAATGATTAAAGAGTGGCCACTTGTGGGGCGAATCATCACCCATCTCAAAGCAACCCCACCCGCGAGAAGCTTCGGTGGGTAATCAAGTTCAGTGGTTTAGCCAACACTTGCCCTCAGAAAATATGAGTCAATAAAGTAAAATTTTCAAATCAACAGTTGAGATTAATTTTGGGGGGTTGATCCTTACCTCTAACTCCTTCAAGCACCCTTCCGGAGAAGACACGATGGGCCAACCACATGTCATGCTAGCGCAGATACCACATCAGTGGATGGGACCATTATTAGGCCAGTGTGACAAGCGAGTGTGAGATTGTTTTATACATCACTCTTCTCCCTCATCCTCCTCCCAATCCAATTTCTCCATGTGTCTCCCCCATTCCATATCCTCCCTTTCCTACCTAAAATCCCCACGAACCAATTGTTGCACCTCATGCATCAACCATTGTAATTCAAATTGGTCTATTTAAAATTGTTTGACCACAAGCTATTCCATCTCTTTGCACCTACTTTCACTTGACTATTAGTATGCATAAGGACCTCCACCCTCAACATCTAATTTCCTTCACTTACCAGAGATGGAGATCAAGACACCAAGCACAAACGAAAAGTCTCAAAAAAGGAGTATTGACGAAGCAGGGGACACCGAGACATAGGATGCATCCTCGGCCAAGAAGGTGAAGGTTCAGGAGCAAGTAGATGAGGCAATTGAGTTAAAATTGACTGAAAATAATCTTAATCAACCTTGATTCCAAGTACAACTAGAGGACCCCCAACAAGATGCTACCTCCAGTTCAGCTAAGGTGGAAATCCTATGTTCGGTGGGGAGTACATCAGTGGCAGGGCCTAAATGGGAGGAAGGGAAGCTAACAGAGGAAAGAAACAAGAAATTTAGGGATGAAATGTTGTCACAGTTGGCATCCCCGTCAATGTCATATCAAACCAGGCTTTTGCTTCCCATGGACCTATAAAGAAATAATATGAAGTTCTCCCTGTATCATCCCTCGGTGTAGTCCCTCCCATCTGAACCACAGTTCAAAATAATGGACCTATCTCTAGACATGACTAATGTCCCCTTGCAAGATCAAATTAATTTACACAGGCAGGCAGGGGAAATGATATATAGTGAATTAATCAAGGGATCATTGTTCATCAGAAAGGTCTAGAAGCTACTGGAGAAAGAATCTACTAAGGTGAAATAGGAGAAGGAAAACTCAAGAGCTCTCCATCTCCAAAATGAAGGCTACAAAGAATTTTTTATCAAGTTGGGGGTGGATCCAAATGATAAGGCTTCCATAGATGCCATTATCAAAGGCTCACAATCAGGAATATATTCATTAAGGAAACAACTTAAAATGCATGTTGCAGAGCATGCACAGACCAAGGAATTGGCGCAGGTTGCAAACAAGAAGTAAATCCTATCAAGAGAGTTAATTGAGATGAATAATGAGGAAGTAGCCCTAAAAATGAAGGTAGTAGACCTACAACAAAAGATAGATTCCCATATTTTTGTTGTGGTTGTGTCGGAAAACCCAAATAATCCCACTAAACAGCTAACCAAGGCTCTCACAAAGCTATAATTGTCGAAGAACGATCTAAATAAGTTCCAAATAGACTTGGACAACACCAAATACACACCGGAGAATAAGGAGAAATAGTTGCAGTCCACCCAAGCAAGTGAAGATAAAATTAATAACAAGTATAAGGTGGCACAGGATTATATCAAAACACTACATAATAAGTTTAAGGGAAATATGGCCCTTGTTGAAGCTAGGTATATAATGTTGGAGGAAATCATCTCAAAAATAAAGAAATTATGGGAACATCTGAAATTGGTTGCAGAGCAGAAGGCTGCATTAAATACCATCAAATTCTCTATCCTATTAACAAAAGCATAGGATGCTAAGAATGTTATCACTACTAAGAGATTTATCAAGCTCCTTAATGAGAAGTTAGTTGATGAGATGAGGGAGATTGACATCATTGACAGTACATGCATGATCATGGAAATCGCCAAAGTGGTTCAAAAGAAGGAAGCAAGGGATAAGGCTGAAGTGTGTGTGAGTGAGCTAGCAAGGTTGGTTGCAACCTTCAATTCTCATTTTGACCAGAGAACCAGGGTGGGCTTACCTTATTGTTGGGATTTCCAGGGAAAGATACTACCCTGTGAGAAATATGAGTAATTATTAGTTGAGGCCAAGAGCAAAGTGCACTCATCACATGAGAGAATTTCTACTCTCAAGAGGAGCACCATAGTGAACTCTCTATAGAGAGACTTCTAAATGTTGTGGCTTATGAAGACCTTGTTCGTATCTAGGAAAAAGTACACTGAGCTCACAAATATAACGATGGCCTACAGTACCCTTATTCACACTCTTGTACCAAACCTAGTTCTATGTCAAAGGTGTGACCATCTACTCAACCCAGCATGAATCTGTGTGGTGGAGCCTAGGTCCACTTTGAAGGATCAAGCTAGCTAGTATTGAAGGTCTTTTCTGATTTAGAATCATGATGTATCTCTTCCATTTTTGCATTTTTTTAAATATTTTATTTTCAAGAAAGAATCAAGTTGTTATGTAATGATTAAAATAGCTAGGCCTTTGGCATGTTTGCATAGCCAATTAGTTTAGACAGTTGTCACACTAGGAGATTTTTTGTAACTATTTTTTTGTTAGTACTCTCCCTATAAAAGGGAAGAGGAACTCATCTGTAAGGGTTCGATTTTATATTCTAGAGACTACAATATTCTACAAGTTTTACATGTTCTGAGGCCTAATGACATGTATGTTATTCTAAAATACTAATGAAGAATCTTTTTGGTGATTCCAAGCATTGATATGTGAAGTATGTATTCCTGTCTCTATTTATCATTTTCATGTGTGTTTCTTTCTTCTTAGAAATTGTGTAATTCTAGTTGTTGGAACTCAATCTTTTATGTTAGATTTACCTATGTAATGTTATGGAAAATGATACCTGTAAACGTAAGATTTAAATCCTTAAAATGCGCTCCATGTTTTCTAATTTCATTTCCTTCATCAACACATTATTCTGTTGACTTTTAGTGCACAAGATTATATATCTAGATCTCTACACCACATTCCTCCTTTTATCTCCTCCCTCACCTATACTACAACAGCTAAATAAGCTTCATTATTTGTGTGTAGGCCACCATGGAAAACTTTACTTCTTTGTAACAAAATTTTGTCAATGTGTGTAATGTGTTTGGTCTCTGTGTACGATTATTGAAGTAGATTTAGATCCTTTTATATTTCATCTCTTGAGAAATAATGATTCATCTACATGAGACTCTAAGATGTCCTAGGCACTAACCCTTCTTCTCAACATGGGGGTTGTCTCTAGTAGCGACAACATCTTTTGGCGTCGTTGTCAAGGAAAGAATTAGGATATATTTCCCTAGGTATGATTTTGAACATTCATTTTGTAGGTTGAGCGAAGGAAGTGTGGGTTGATATTTCTCACTAAGTAGGTTCCCCAGATTATAACCCTAGCCTTTAGGAGGCCTCGTACCCATTCAAATACCTCACAACAGATAAATCCTCTTGTCTTTGACCCAGAACAATTGTATCCAAAAGAATTTGGATAGAAAGAACCCCCAGAACTCCAAATCCTGTGCTTTTTGCCTAAGAGGCCTCAGCTTCTATCTCTCAGAAAGTTGAGATAAAATATATTGAAACCTCATCCAAAATTTTAGAGTTCTCATAATAACATTTTCCTCCTCTTAGATTTTACTTCTCAAGACCTAAGTTTGAAGAAACCTCTATCAGTTCTAATCCTTTTACATATCATACCTTCCCATAAGTTGAAGAAGTCAAAGATATTCTCATTACTAGTCCATCTCAAACCCCCACAATTATTTTGCACCAAATATTACCCAATGTGGTTCACCAAACTTCTCATCTAGGCCCTACAGTAAAAAAAATTCAACCCCTCTACAAAATATGGTTGTCCCAGGATTTTTACACAACATATATGCCCCACTTAATCTGCAGCATCCTTTGAATGCAATGCCCCAAGGCTATCTAAATCTCTTTCCTAGATTCACTGGGGAAGATGATACCGCGACCCAAAAACACATCAATATTTTGTGCATTTGTTGAAAACATAAATGTAGAGCACTTGGATGTAGTCTTGAGACCATTTGTTCAATCCTTAGATGGAAAGGCTATAAAATGGTTTAAGACCTTACCAAATAAATCAATCAACACTTGGGAGGAATTGGTGAACACTTTTATGCAGAAATGGGGAGAGAAGAAAGACCATGGGTGTTCCTTGACTGAGTTTAATGCAATAAAGAAATACACAATGAGGATGTCATAGAGTTCATAAAAGTATTTAATAAGTTGTATAACAATGTTTGTTGATATTAAACCCCCACAGGCAGCAGCTAAGGTGTTGTTTGCTGGAGATTTTGAGTCATATTTTGGGTTTATCCTCAGAGAGAGGAAAATCTTCACCCTAAACCAGATCCAGACTAATGCTCCAGAAATTGAAGTGAACCTTTCATCTGTAGGGAAGTTGAAAGGAAAGGGAGAACATGGTGATTGGAGAAGGGCAAAAGAAGAAGCGATCTCCTCTAGATAAGTAAGGGATGCCCAAGAGTGGAAGTTGGATGAGATGAATAAGCTTATTAGAAACCCTTCAAATAAATTAGTGAAGCTAAATTTGGAAAAAAAAAGTATTCCTTGATAGATCCATCAAGACCTTAATGGAAACTTCAATCCCAAATATCGAATACCTCCTTTGCAATTATTGCAAAGAGAAATAAAGGATCAGCAAGACCAAATACAACCACCCTTGTATTTAGAAGATGATCCTGAAGAAAAATTTGAAGATGTTATTGAGGTTCAGGAGAACCAATAATCTACTCTCTCAAAAGAAGAAAACAAAATAGAAGCACAACGAGGAGAGGAGGATGAGTAGAGCCTCCCTTTAGAAAAAGAAGAGATGGATTCCTATTGTAAGCAGTTTATTGATTTCAAGCAATCCCAATTGCATAGGAGATACGATTTGAGATCCAGAAAAATATCATAGACACAAGATAAAAGTGAAGAAATTCTCCAACCTGCCCCCCCAAAACTAGCTAATAAAGGGAAAATACCTCTTAACCCTAATCCACCAACCAAAGGAGAAACCTCCCACCCCACCAATTCCAAGTCTGAATTTGCAAATGAAAATAAAATACCAATGAAAACAAAACTAATACATCAAGAAAACAAAGATCCAATCGAGTCGATGAAGATGGATAGGAATCTTGTTGTTTTTAGTTCACAAAAAGAATTAGTGAAGGTCAAGATATCCATTCCCTTGACTAAATTTTTGAAATAGCCTAGTTATAAAAAACAAGATTTTGATTTCATGGATGTCTCTCATATTGCCTCATCACAAGATAATCTAAATCTGTGGGAAGAAAGACCTATAGTCATGTTTGGCCCCCATGTGGAGGAGAAGGACCCCTCCACACCTCCATTCTATGTTACCTTAGTGAACTATGACTTATTGTTGCATAATTGCATGCTTGATTCAGGAGCCTCTCATAATATTATGCCTTTGACTTTTATGGAGCAATTATTCTTGTAGATACTAAAACCTTACAAGGACTTGTATTCCTTTGATTCCAAAAGAGTTAAATGCCTCGAGATGATCAAGGATATGGTAGTCAACGTGGCTCAGGTTCCTGTGAAGAGCATGGTAATGGACATTATGGTTGCAGACATTCCTGCAAGATTCAGTATGCTCCTCTCCAAATCCTAGGGAATGAAGCTTGGAGGGTCTATCAAACTAGACCTTCCATATTCCATTGTTCCATTATTTGGTGGAGAAGAGTGTAGGTTGTACAAAGAAACCAGGTTTGTAAAAATTGTCACTATAATAGATAATTCGACCAACTCTCTAGTGTATGGTCAATAAAAATACCTTTCATTCTTTCTGCTGGAAATGGATAATCAAATTATGGAGGATACCCAAGTGGAAATTCCCTCATAGGCCAATCAAAAACAAATAAAATTTGGTTGTGTGTGGAATTTGTACTTTGATGGAGCCTACTCCAATGAAGGAAATGGAGCATGAGTAGTTTTAAAATCCCCTGAAGGTAACCTCATTCCTCTTTCATATAAGTTGGAATTTGACACTACAAATAACATTGTTGAGTATGAAGCATTGGTGTTGGGCCTACAAGTTGCTAGAGATCTCAAAATTGAATGTTTGATATTTTTTGGAGATTATGAACTAATTGTAAAATTGATTAAGAATCAGTGCCAAACCAAGCATCCCAAGTTGAAATCTTATAGAAATGAAGTGTGGGATTTATTTTAGAATCTATTTTTGGCATTTAATATTCAATTTTTTCATAGGGAGTAGAAAAAAATGGCAGATTCCTTGGCACTAGCAGCTATCACTTTCAAACCTCCACAAAATCCCCTGCTAAGGTATGAAGTGGCAGTTAGGCACAGACCCTCAATGCCTGACAATGTAAAATATTGTAAATTTTTTGAAGATGAAGACCAAAATAAAATGTTTATGGATGTGATTAGAGAGTTTTCTAACTTTTTAATAGACCAAGAGGGTGAATATATTGAGGAAATTGAAGCATTTGAACAACAACTGCCTTGGGAGGAATCTATGTCCAGGGAGAAAATTCTACAATTGAAGGGAAACATAATCCCAAAGGGGTTGGTTCCATTGGAAAGGTTGTTTTATGTTAATGTTGTAGCTATCAAACCATATAAGAAGGAATCTGAAGAGGATACATAGGATTGTAATATTGGCACAAATCAGAAACCCAAACTAATTAAGTTGGCCAAGGGGGTGCTAGAGGGATGCAAGCAAAAGTACCTTGACCTATTAAGAAAGTATGGTAATATTTTTTCTTGGTCTTATGATGACTTCAATACTTATGATATTAGTATCATTCAACATAATATTCCTCTAAAGATTGAAATTAAAACCCACAAACACAAGCTGAGGCAGATAAATCCCCTACTTCTCCCCTTGATAGGGAAGGAAATCAAGAAAATGCTCCCAGCTAAAATTATTGTACCCATGAGATATTCATATTGGTACCTAATCTAGCCCCTATCAGAAAGAAGATTGGAGAGCTCAGGTTGTGTGTGGATTTCATAAATATGAACAGGTCCTCCCTAAAGGACAATTATCCTCTGCCCAAGATGGATTATATTTTGCAGAAGGTGGTGGGTTTCTCAATATTTTCCATGATTAATGGGTTCTCTAGGTATAACCAGATTGTTGTACATTGTGAAGATCAGAAGTGTTAGAAAATTATATATTACGGAGCAATGGAACACATAAAATGTTGCAGAAATATAAACACAAAAAATGCATAAAACAAGAGAGAAACAAATATACGTGGTTCACCCAGTTTGGGCTATGTCCACCCCAAACAGCCAGTCCTTCCTTTCAATTATCCAGAAAAAAATGAAAAGACACAACCTATAGCAGATTCGTTGTAATATCCTCTGTTTTCTCTCACAGTCTCACCTCTCTATTTCTCACTTGGAGAATACACATCTATTACACAACCTCAATACAATTCCCTCATACAAAGAGAGGGGTTGCCTTCTAGGGCAAAAAACCCTAAACTAAACATAAGTTCTACCGTCAGATCATCTGCCTAATGAACGGCCCAGATTGACTAGAAATTATTATACTTTTACAAGGAAATTTTACATCTGTTTTTAGCTTCAGGGGCATTGCCCCTAAAACCCCCGCCGGAGGACCACTGGCCCGTGGACCCCCCAGCCAGGGCGAATTAGCCCCCTCGGACCACCGCAAGGGGGACAAGTCCCACCCCACCCCGTGCGTTGAGGGGTGTATAAACTTCCTGGGGTATACATCCGGCTGAAACAAAGTCCTCTAAATAATCATGCTCCACACTCAAACAATCTCCCACTTGGAGAATGATTGTAGCAACTCCACCGCTGCTTCATTTGCTGGACAACGACTCCTCTTTGGATCTAGTTGTTTCTCATCTTCATCGTCATCCTTGAAGACCAATTGAAACTGAGCATATTCTCAATTTCTCCTCGGTTACAACTTTTGCTAGCATATCTGCAGGATTCGGGCTAGTGTGTATCTTTTGCAGCTTCAACTCTTCATCTTCCAACACTGATCATATGAAATGGTACTTGAGATGTATGTGTTTAGTCCTGGAATGAAATGCTGAGTTCTTTGCAAGATGAATGGCACTTTGGCTATCACTATATAATGTGCCCATATCATGCTTCTTACCCAATTCACTCATAAACCATTGTAACCAAATCATTTCTTTACTAGCCTCTACAGCAACAACATACTCTACTTCTGTTGTTGAAAGTGAAACAACACTTTGGATTTTTGAAGCCCAACTAACAATTGTTCCACCTATAGTAAATACATATCTTGTAGTGTTCCT
>APFE031027372.1:0-24310 GCA_000404065.3 Pinus taeda | reverse complement strand
GTAACATTGAAAGGAATATAATGAAAAATCAAGCTGGTAGTCTCGGTTTTGAGATCCAGTGGGAAATCTCTGTTTATATGTGTTTTATGTGTTATGCTCTCGCATTTTTATTTTTCCTGTGATTGAGAATTCGTATGCAGGTAATTTCTGTACAGGGTTAAAACCTACATTGTATAAGTGAGAAGGGTGATCTCTGCTACTACCTATGTAAAGCTTTGTAAATTGACAGTAGATGTTTAGTATATTGCTAGTTGGTACAAACTTGATTTAGAAGTTTTATGCTTCAGTAGTTTTGAAGGTATACGAAAGTTTGATTAAAGAAGTAGTGTATACACGCAGGTTGGGTTTAGCAAAGTAGCGTATACATTCTGATGCATGATTTTTTAGGTTGCAGTTGGTTCTGAATGATTATGCAAGTTTCTGGGTTCAACACAGTGTTCTGGTGATAGTGATCTGACTGTTCAGATTAAATTATTATTGGTTGATGCAGTTTGAAAGTTCTGATGGGTCCAGTATGAAAATTTGATGACACGAGGCCTTCATGTATACTGTTGTGTGCCAGGAGCATCCAGCCCAAAAAATTTATGTAATGTGGTCCCTAGAAGAAGATAGAAGGTCGTAACCTTCTGTAGGCTAGTGCCTACATACTAGTACACACATTGGCTAGTACAAGATATAGGGGATCGCAACTCCCTTCTAGTAGAAGCTGGAAAACAAGGGAAGATTGTAGCCTTCCGCAGGTGGGTACCTATGTACTAGTATGAGTCTACACTAGTACAAGATTGTAAACAAATTTTTTTATTATTAAAAGAAGACAGAGATGACATCAGCAGGTGGTTTTTCTCCCACATTGGGTTTCCACCTTAAATCTTGGTGTTCACGTGTGTTTCTTATGTGTTATTGTTTATAATGGTTTTACTACACTGTTTAAAAAGTTACTGTTGCACTAATTAAATATCAACACATGATAAACTAATTAAATCATAAGTTCTCTGGGTATACATTGGTTTCTCTAATAACAGTAGCATGTACACGGTAGTTCAATTCACAAAAGTAGCGTATATAAATCTATTTGGGAAATCAAAAATTATTGAACTGATAATACTAAACCCCCCCCCCCCCCCCTCTTAGTATTATTTCCAACAGTTGTTGTAGTTGTAACTGGAATTGTTGTCACTGCAACTGTTGAAAGAATAACGTTTTTTTCTTAGTTTCCCTGTTGTTATTTTTACTTTAATAGCCTTTCAATTTAAGTTTCCATTTTTTCTATCTGTGTATTATGTTCAATTATGATTTTGAACGTGTTCTCCTTCTCTTTTTCTAGTTGTCCTATTTCTTTAGTCTATGGATATTTTGTAGAAGGAATCTTAAGTTGTTTTCTCAAAGTAGTTATGTTTGCATTCTTGCTCTTGATTACCTCTTCTACTGCTTTCACATTGGTGGGATCATACCCCATGTTGGGATGGGGTCCCCAGGGGCAGAATGGAATTAATTAGTTATTTTTTATAGCAACTTTTGTAAAAGATGTAAAGTCTCCACAAAATGTGGATGCGGAGAGCGCAATTAGATAGAGTCAAAGGGGCCTTAGCCCCTTGGATTTCGCTGGATTTTGGATTCTCCCATGGTCCACGAACCATGGTATTGTATAAAGAAATAGTATAAATAGATGAGTCATATCAAGTCTAAGGAGAAGGGAAGTAAGTTTTGATAGAGAATTGGGTTCATTGAAGAGTCTTGGGCAGGAGCTAAGGCAGGAAGGCTCTGCTTCCTGTGCTTAGGTAGAGAAAGGAAAGCTCTGCAGCTTAGTGCGTGGAGGCCTAGGTAGAGTTTGTAGCTGAGTTTTCGAACCCCTGCAGTTGAATGCACAAGGTAGTTTGAGTCTGTAATCAGTGAATTAAAGATCAATAAAGACAGTTTTCTGAAGAATTACTGAGTATTTGTGTTCATATATGTTTATGTTATATGTTGTTGATGAATGAAATGTTTCCTAGAATAATGAGTAAATGCTACGGGAATGTCTTGAATTTATCTTAATAATGTATGAAATGAATGCTTAGCCACTTTCGCAAAGATTCTAGCAATTTCTCTTATGTTTTCTGACAAATTAAGTATATCTGCGTCAACTCCAATTTAGGATTGCTTTCTAATGCGTGTAAGTAGGTAAATCGACTGTTAAATGTCCGCAAGGATTGATCGTGGACCTTCATGAAGGTATGTAGGCCTATTTAACTGAATTGCATAGATGTGCCCTAGAATTTTATCGATCTGCACGGAGGTAGATCCAAGGTGATGGAAGACTTCACACTAGTCTCTGGATGCAAAAACTTGGTTCTTGCATCCTCCCATACTACTCCGGGTGAGACTGCAACTTGCACTACGCAGGTTGTTCCTAAATGGGCCAGTAGTGTAGGGTTTTGTTGGTTGGTGCAACTAACTCTGTACCTTGGTTAGGACCCCCTAAGCTAACAAATGGTTCCATTGTTTGGACTAGAATCTGCTTAAAGAGATGTGTGATGTTGCATCATTGGAATCTGACCAGGAGAGAAATTGAAAAGTGGTTGGATCGGAATATTCATGAGTTCGCGGCACAAGAAAATAGGAATTTGCACATATCAAAGGAAGACTATTTGAATAGATATATGTATATAGAGATACACGAAATCTTCTTCTGTACCTTCCCAATTGAATTGTATGAGTGGTTCACTAAATTGATAGACGGTCAAGGAAGGTGGAAGCTCGATAGTCCTATAGTGTGGACTCCATAACTGGTGCAACAACTAGAAGCCTCTAAAAACAATATCAAGTGGGTTGTTGATCATTGGCTTGATCAAATTTTGGGAGGATTTGTTACGAAATTTGCAGTTGATACCTTAGTCAACTTTAACGAAGCGAAGCGAAGCGGAGCGAAGATTCTTCAAAGGACCGCGAGGTAAGAATTTAAGATCATTGAATGCTTGGATTAAAATGCTATTATGTGGAAAATGGGTACACGAAGTGCAATATTCTTTAGAAATCATGAAGGATCAGGACTAGAGTATAGTCCATTGATTGAACTTCCTTCAAGCAACGATGAAGAGACAGGGTAGACTATGTCATGAAGCGTTGTTCAGCTAATCACTCAGAGGATTCCTAGAACAAATAATCCATCCACTCCACATGCACCACATAAACCTTCACCCACACCTCCACCGCCACCAACACCATTCAACATGGTGAACACATTGAAGATTCCGATGTTCAAAGGATTAGGAAGTGAAGACCCAGAGCAATTATGGTTTGTTGCGAACACTCAATGGACAATGCAACAAATCACCAATGATAATATAAAGAAGGCATATTTGGGTACCTCTTTGTAGGATCACATGCTAACCCAATACATTAAGTATTGTGCTGATAATCCTCTTGCAATGCTAATATAAACAAAGGCAGCTTTGAGCAAAGATTTTAGTAATTCTAAATCTGACTCACAATCGATGACTGAATTTAAAGAGATCATTATGAAGGTTGAAAAGACGCCTTGAGACTTTGATCAGAGGTTAAAATACCAGATCAAACAGGCTAACATGTAGATCACAGATAGCCAGTATCACGATTGGTTTATTGTGTCCCTTTTTCCCCATTTGAGAATCGCTTTGTCTCAACAAAAGATAGCACACACACAGAAGCCCTAGAAATCACAATGAGGTTGCATGCATCACCTATTCAGTATATGAGCCTAGGGGTATAGTAGATCCACTCACTAACAAGCCTACACCTAGAATTATGGAGTTTGAAAAAAGACAAGGAGATTAAGCTAGAAATGTGTGCAGAAGTTTAGTATTTGGAGTGCAAGGGCCACAGACATGATAAAGATCATTGTCCCGTGTACACAAATTATATTACAGGAGGGGGGCCAATTAGCCTCAATCCAAAAGCCCCATCACGGCCAAGCAAGGGGGATATGCTATGGTGTGACATTTTTCAGTTTACTGGACAACATGTGATAGATAACTGCCATTTACTTCAGAAGTTCGTTCAAACATCCAAGTAGTTGTTTTGTAATTTCTGTAAATTGGTGAGCCATGATGAGCGCCATTGCCGAAGATATGAGCTGATGATGGAAATAACCCCTACTAACCAAATGCAGATAGAAATGCAGCCTCCAGATCAAGGTGTATGAGGAGCGCATGGAGGTTTTTAGGGCTGAGGAGGAGGACCTGGTAGCGATCGCGGTCAGATTGTCTGCTACAACTGCAGACAGTTGGGGCACTATGCACCAGAGTGCGAGAATCCTACACACCCGTCATGTCAATACTGCAGATAGTTCAACCATAACATAGAATAATTCCCAATGTTAATATCTAATATGCAAGAGAAGAAAGCGTAGCCTACGCAAAATTTACAAATGATGAGGGATGAGCCCCGCGAGGAAGATCAAAGAGTTAATATTTTAAGAGAAGTGGAATGATGATTGATGCTGATAAGGTAAATAGAGCGAAGAAAATGGATGGGTCTAAAAATCTCCATAGAAAGAAGTTGTCTTTGATCTATATCATGCTACATAAACATTTTTGGAAACCAAGAAGAGCTTCGCTGGGGCCTCCACCTCAAGGAGCCAAGACAAGATGCAAGAAATCAGCACACCTACTGAGGTTGATCCTTCTATACTCACTACGTTTTTGGAGACATGCAAGAAACTACTGTGCTACGCCAAGGCTATGGAAGGACTACATGAATTAATAAATAAATGCACCAAAAAAGAAAAGGCCCCTGATGAACACCGCATGGTCAGAAATATTGGTAAGCATAAGGTATGAATATGGCAAGAGATGCGGCTATCAACACTAGAAAAGTGATTATGAAATGGATTAGGTCATCTTGGATCTGGGGTCCAATCCAAATTTTCTACCAAAATAGACATCGAAAAGAATGGAGAGGCTTGTGCTTCAGTGGTCTCTAATTCAGCTCAGGATAGTGAATCAACAGAAAATCATCCCCATGGAATAGTTATATGGAGTAACAATTGATATTGAAGGTGCAAGTGCAGTAGCAGGATTTGAAGTTATATAAATTTTCAATGAAAATAATCCTTACCCCATGCTCCTGGAAATCAACTAGGCTATTGATATGAATGGGGTCATTAATTTGGAAAAAAGGACAATGTCGTTTGAAAGAAAATCGCTTCGGATTATAGTGTTGCTAGATCCTATAGAAGGAGCGCATTATACTAAACCAGTCCACGAATATGAAGAAAGTGGCAAGGAGATGGATCAAATCTAAAAGATAACAATGTGAGATTAGGACTGGATCAATCCAACATCAGATGGATGGATTGCATGGGACCGAGAGAGTTCCTGCACTTCTAATTCAGACGAGGAATTAGAGAATTGGTAGAACCGCTTACATCAAGTTTCTACATTGTGATGTAACATGATGACTTTGAGCACGAAGTCCCTAAGGAACACCAATTTCAAGAATTGGAGTTGGCGTTGAATGCTACACCTGCACAATGGTGGGGTACACATAAGGATAGTTTTGTTGGATGTCGAGATTACAGAAGAATGATGAAGCTACTATTTGGGCATGCTAATAACAGAATGGCTGAGAAGTATAATGGAAAGGATGATCCATGCGATCACCTGGAAAAGTGGACTAAGGCATGGGGGAAAGAACCACAGCCATAATGGGTACACATATTTTGTCATACCTCGGATACAATCACATGAGCTAGTTTCTTGAAACGAAGCTCCGCCATGGCACTGTGGAATGGGATGTATTGAAGGAAGGTTTCTTGTTAACTTTCAATTTTGAAGACGGATTTGCAAGCATCGATGAAGCGCTGCAAGAGATTAAAGTAGTTATCTTCATAATACCAAAGGAACCTATGGAATGGACCCAACTGGACTAGAACCTAGCTGCGCCACACATTGGAATGCTATAATGTGACCACTAAATAAGAGGAAGAATACCCAAGAAACATAAATATTCCGTAGGCAGAAGGAAATCACGAAGTCAAAGGCCCACAAATAGAAAACCCAAACATCTCCTCACCTTTGAAGACGAAGCAAGTAGACATTGGCACTAAATAAGAACCAAAGTTCATGAAAATTGAAGACTATTGGGATAACGCTAAAGTAGATAAAGTTGTTGAATTAGTTCGCGAATACCAGGATATCTTCCCCACTAATTTTCTGGATTTAAAGGGCATAATAAGCAATTTGGGTGTTATGAATATCACATTGAAGCTAGACATGAAGCCTTTTAAACAGAGGCCTTATTGCCTTAATCCCAAGTATAAGGAAAAAGTTCACCAAGAGTTGGATAAAATGTTGGAGGTAGGCATCATAGAACTTGTTGAAGAATTTGATTGGGTGAGCCTGATGGTGGTCTAAGAGAAGAAACAAAAGGGCGAAATAAGGATTTGTGTAGATCTATGGAAGCTTAATGATGCATGTGTTCACAATCCATTTCCAACACCATTTACAGATGACGTGTTAGACAATGTTGGAAGGCAGGAGGCCTATTCCTTTACTAATGGATTTTTGGGGTATCATCAAATAAAGATCGCACTAGAGGATCAAAGAAAAATGACCTTCACGATGGAGTGGGGTTTTTTCAGTATACTATTATGCCATTTGGATTAAAGAACGTGCCTGCTATATTTTCCCGCATATTCATAGCAGCATTCAGGGAATTCATTCGTATGTTCCTGGAAGTGTAGTTTGATGACTGGACAGTGTTTGGCTTGGTGAAGCGCCATGTAGAAAGTCTGCACCTTATGTTGGATACATGTCGTAGATACCAGATAGCACTGAATTTGAAGAAATTCATATTTTGTGTTCCTTATGCGATCTTGTTGGGTAATGTTGTGTGCAAGCAAGGATTGATGGTGGACCCTGCAAATATTGTGGTAATTGTGAAGCTGGAGGCCCCTTCAAATGTTAAGCAACTGCATGCAACTCTGGGACATATAGGATACTATAGAAAATTTATCAAAGCTTATGCCCAAATTACCACGCCCATGAAACATTTTCTAAAGAAGGATGCGACATTATGTTGGGATGAAGAATGTTAGTGAAGTTTATATGTGTTAAAAGAAGATATGGTAACTCCGCCAATCTTGGTATTTCCCGATTAGAAAAAGGCATTTCATGTAGACGTGGATGCTTATTGCATTGCACTGGGTGTGGTGCTAACACGGGTCGATGAAGGAGAAATGGACCACCCTATAGCCTTCATAAGTAGGAAGTTATCAAAGGCCAAGAAAAATTATTCAACGACTGAGCGTGAAGGGTTGGCCATGGTCTACACACTACAAATATTTAGGCATTATCTATTAGGAGGGAATTTCAAGATGTATACAGGTCATTCTGCCTTAAGATACCTGGTCAATAAATGTGTGTTGGGAGAGGGGGGATTTGCAGATGGTTTTTATTATTTCAGGAATACGACTTTGAAGTCATTGTGAAGCCAGGGAGGTTAAATGTTGGACCTGACCATCTGTCATGAAACAGGTGAAGAACCCAGTAATTTGAAGGATTACCAGATGCACAACTCTTTGTGGTCCGCATAGTTGATGACCATTTTGTAGACATTATTCACTTCTTAACTATAGGGATGGCACTAGAAGTATATACAAGTCAGCAGAAGAAGGAATTAGTAGTGTGTGCAACTGACATTTCAGTCATTATGGGACACTTGTACAAATTGGGTGCATATGAAATATTGTAGAGATATGTGCCAATTTTAAGCATGATATCATTCTCGCCAAAGCTCATGGGGGAGATGTAGGAGACCATTATGCAGGTAAAGAAACTACGCAGAATATTTTACGCGCGGGACTCTGGTGGCCAACATTGCACAAGGATTCCAAGGCATACTATAAGGCGTGTGATGCATGTCTAATGAGTGGAAGATTGTCGCGAAGGGATGAGTTACCACTACATCCTAAGGTGTCTTTGTAGGCATTTAAGAAGTAAGTGATTGACTTTATTGGGCCAATTTAGCCCACTGGAAAGAAAATGGGCATGCACTACATTATCATTGCGATGGAATATCTAACCAGATGGGTGGAAGCAAAGCTTGTAAAGGATTGAACAAGGGCTACCACTGCAAAATTATTTTTTGAATATGTCCTAACAAACTTTGGATGCCCGAAAGTGTTGATGAGTGACAGAGGTATGCACTTTCTGAATGAAATGATCATCATGTTGACTAATCAATTCAGGGCCAAGCATCAGAAGAGTACACCATATCACCCGCAGGCAAACAGAACTATCGAAGCTTTTAACAAAATTTTGGAGAACGCACTGACAAACATCTATAAATTGCATCAAAATGATTGAGATGTATGCATATCTGCAGTGCTATGGTCTTATAGGACTACTTGTAAGAAGCTCACAAGACAAACATTGTTCAAATTAGTATATGGGGTTGAAGCTGTAATATCGATGGAATACATTGTGCCTAGTCTATGAATAGTTTCGTTAATGGATACGGTGGATCGTGAGGCCCTGGAAGAAAGGATCATGCAACTCATGGAGCTCAAAGAAGACCGATTTTTGGTAGGATTCCATCAACAAGTATAGAAGGTGTTAGAAAATTATATATTACATAGCAATGGAATACATAAAATATTGCAGAAATATAAACACAGAAAATGCATAAAACAAGAGAGACACAGATATACGTGGTTCACCCAGTTTGGGCTACATCCATGGAGAAACATCCATTCCTTCCTTTTATATTATCTAGCAAACTAAAGAGATACAAGCTACAGTAGATCTGTTATAAATCCCTCTTCGCTCTCAATCTCCTCTCTCTTCCTCACTCAGAATACAGATCTACATAGACGCAATACAATTCCCTCATATATAGCGAGGGGTTGCCTTCTAGGGAAAAAACCCTAAATTAAACATAACTTATACCATTAGATCTCTACCTAATGAATAGTCCATATTGAATATGAAATTACAACATTTTACAAGGCAATTTTACATCTATTCTTAGCTTCGAGGGTGCTAGCCCTGATCCCCCCGCCAGGGGGGGCTCCCAAAAGGTTGCAGCCACCCCCCCTGAGCCCTCCTGTAGTGAATATTTTATGGCTAGAAATGAACTGGGGTCCAATGTGGCGATACCTTTGAATACAAAAGATAATCAGGCTCCACACCCAACAATCTCCCACTTGGAGACTGATTATAGCAACTCCAACGCTGCTTCATTTGTTGGACAATGACTCCACTTTTGACCTGGCTGTTTCTCATCTTCTTCATCGTACTTGAAGAAAAATTGAAACTGAGCAGATTCTCAGTTTCTCCCTGGTTACAAATTTTTTTAACATATCTGCAGGATTCTGGCTAGTGTGTATCTTTTCCACCTTCAATTTTCCATCTTCCAACGCTGACTGTATGAAATGGTACTTGAGCTGTATATGCTTAGTCTTGGAATGAAATACAGAGTTCTTTGCAAAATGTATGGCACTCTGGCTGTCACTGTATAACCTACCCAACTCCTACTTCTTACCCAATTCATTGAGAAACCTTTGTAACCAATTCATTTCTTTAGTACCCTCTGTAGCAACAACATACTCTACCTCTATTGTTGAGAATGCAACAACACTTTGCAGTTTTTAGACCCAACTGACAATTGTTCCACCTATAGTAACCACATACCCTGTTGTGCTCCTCTAGTTATCTCTATCACCCGCCATATCTGCATCAACATATCCCTGTAGAGCAATTCTTGAACCACCAAAACATAATTCTTGATTTTTGGTACCTCTCAAATACCTGAGAATCCACTTCATCACCATCCAATGTTCTTTTCCTGGATTGTTCATGTACCTGCTTACAACCCCCACTGCATGTGCAATATCAGGCCTTGTGCAACCCATTACATACATTAAGCTTCCAACTGCTGATGCATATGGAACTTTAGACATATGAGCCATTTCTTCCTGAGTCTTGGGACACTCTTTCTTACTTAATTTTAAATGGCTATCCAAAGGTATACTAACTGGTTTTGCATTTTGCATATTAAACCTTTTCAACACCTTTCCTATTTACTCACTTTGAGACAATGTTAATTTGTGATTCTTCCTACCTCTAGTTATTCTCATACCAAGGATTTGTTTTGAAACACCCAAATCCTTCATTGCAAATGAGTTTCCCAATTTTCTTTTAAGCACATTTATTTCTTGCATGTTAGAACCTGCAACAACCATGTCATCTACATACAATAAAAATATAATATAGCTGCCATCATTTTTCATTTTGAGATAAACACAATGATTAGAGTAACATCTAGTATAACCTTGTTCAGACATAAACCTGTCCAATTTTAGATACTACTACCTTGGAGATTGTTTTAAGCCATACGAGCTCTTCTTCAACCTGCACACTAGTTTCTCCTTCCCTTTTACCTCATATCTTTGTGGTTGTTGCATATATATCTCTTCCTCCAAATCCCCATGGAGAAAAGCTATCTTTACATCTAACTGCTCAAGATGCAAATATTCAGCTACTACTATACTTAAAATAGTTTTTATTGAAGTCATTTTAACAACAGGAGAAAATATTTCATCAAAGTTTATACCATTTTTCTATGCAAACCCTTTCACCACAAGTCTAGCTTTATACCTTTTTCTACTTCCATCTACTTCCATCTTCTTCCTTCAACTTGTAAACCCATTTATTCTGTAATGTTGTTTTACCTACAAGCAACCTGACTAAGTCCCAAGTTTGGTTATGTGCTAAGGAGTCCATCTCTTCTCTCATGGCTTGCTCCCACTTCTTCCTATTTTCTACCTACACTGCTTCTTCATAACATTCTAGTTCACCAGAATCAGTCAACAATACATAATATAATGACGAAAAGTATCATTTAGGGGGTCTACTTATCCTAGTAGATCTTCTAACACCACTTTTAGGTGTTTAAGGTGCTTGTTGCTATTGTGGTTGTTGTTCTGGCTATTGATCATTATGATTTTCAGGCACCACCACTTTTTCTGTGATCTCGCCAAGCACTGTGTATTCTCTATTTTCTTTTTCCTGTTTCTTTTCCTACAGTTGATCCTTATACAAAACCTTTTCATTGAATATGACATCTCTGTTCCTAACGATTTTTTGTTTTTCATAATCATAAAAGCGATAACCAAAATCATTAGCACCATATCCAGTAAAGGTACATTTCTTTGATTTTCCTTCAATATTTGTTCCACTTTCTTTATTAATGTGGACAAAGGCTTCACAACAAAAGGTATTTAAAAAAGAGTAGTTTACCTGTTTACCTGTCCATGCCACCTCTGGAATATCACCATCCAAGGAACTTGAAGGCCCTCTATTTATTAGATAAACAGGAATATCTACAACATCTGCCCAAAAGTATAAAGGAAATCCTGCATGCATTCTCATGCACCTTGTACACTCCATGATTGTCCTGTTCATCCTTTCTGACACACCATTTTCTTGTGGTGTTCCTGGAACTGTCTTCTCTCTACAAATTCCATTCTCTGAACAGTACCTATCAAACTCTTGGCTGCAATATTCACCTCCATTGTCTGATCTGAGATACTTCAACCTTTTTCCTATCTCATTTTCCACCAAGGCTTTCCATTTCTTAAAAGTATCAAATACATCAAACTTATTTCAAATAAAATAAATTTAGGTTTTTCTAGTTGCATCATCAATAAAAATAGGATAATAACAAGAGCCACTAAGAGATGATACCTAAGCAGGTCCCCATAAATCTGTATACACAAGCTCTAATTTTTCGATCTTCTTTTATTTCCCAACTCTGAGCAATCTAACTCTCTTCTATTTTTCATAAACATAATTCTCACATAGTTTTAAATCAACATGCTTCAAACCTGCTAAAAAATTTCTTGAGTGAAGAATTTGCATCCCCTTCTCACTCATGTGCTTGAGCCTATGATGCCACAATGTCATATTGTCTCCTGTAGAGGTTAAAGCATTAACATAATTACAAATACCATTGCATAAATACAATGTACCAACCTTTCCTCCTTTCGCTATTACCATGGATCCTTTAGTGACCTTCCAAGTTTTGTTTGTGAAAGTAGTTGCACAATCTTCCCAACTTCCCTGTTGAAATCAAATTTTTCTTCAGATCTAGAACATGCCTTACCTCTTTCAATAGCCATTGATTTCCATTCTACTGTTTTATGAAAACTGTACCCATTCCAATGATTTTACATGGTTTATCATCACCCAATTGAACATGTCCAAAATCACCTTGAACATAATCATGAAAATGTTTCCTATCAGGTGTGGCATGGAATGAGGCCCCTGAATCTACCAAACAGGCATCAATAATATTTTCTAATGAAAGAATCAAAGCATCTTGCAACACATCACCTGTTACATTTGCTTCATGATTACTTTCTTGTTGCGCATCTCCTTCTTTTCCCTTTTGATACTTGCAGTATTTCTTCAGGTGTCCTTTCTTCCTACATTTCTAGCACACTATCCCCGATCTAGACTTGGAACTGCCTTTTGTTGACTTACTGCAATATCTTGGGCTCTTTCCTCTTTCCATTTTTATTCCCCTAGTCACTGCAATCAAAGCATTACCTGATGTCTCACCAAAGCTTTTCCTTCACATTTCCTCGCTAAGGATTGCATCGATAATATCATCGAACTTTAAAGTACTAGATCTAGAGACAGAGTTACTAATGGCCATAATTAAACCGTTCCAGCTTTATGGCAATGAACACAAAAATAAAAGAGCCCT
This sequence comes from Pinus taeda, assembly GCA_000404065.3. Classification (NCBI taxonomy): domain Eukaryota; kingdom Viridiplantae; phylum Streptophyta; class Pinopsida; order Pinales; family Pinaceae; genus Pinus; species Pinus taeda. The sequence goes on along the minus strand of APFE031027372.1, from coordinate 11,581 downwards.
AACTTCATCATCAAAAGTTACCCCTACAGGACTTAACTCACTGGTAACTATATTAAACTCACTTAAATTATCAACAACAGATCCACTTTCTGACATCTTCATATTAAATAAATGCTTCATAAGAAATACATATTTGAGGCTAAGGGTTTTTCATATAGTTTAGCCAATGTCGACATTAAACCCTCTATTGTCGTTTCATTTGAAATATTAAATGCTACTGATGTCGCTAGGCATAGTCGTATTGTTCCAAGGCCTTTCTGTCGAGAATATCCCATTATGTGTTTGTCATACTCGTCAACTTCTTTGTCTTTCCGCTCAATGGTTGGTATAGATATCTCTGATACATATAATCTTCCATCTGCATCTTCCACAGCTGGTAGTTTTGGCCGTTGAATTTTTCAACCCTAAACCTACCATCTTCTGCCATTGCTCCCACTCGAACCAGTAACCCTTCTCTCCTGTGAGTTTATCAACCAAATAGACCTTCAGCGCTCATACCAATTGTTAGAAAATTATATATTACAAAGCAATGGAACACATAAAATATTGCAGAAATATAAACGTAGAAAACGCATAAAACAAGAGAGACACAGATATATGTGCTTCACCTAGTTTGGGCTATGTCCACAAAGAAACAGTCAGTCCTTCCTTTTATATTATCCAGCAAACTAAAGAGATACAACCTACAGTTGATCCACTGTAATTCCCTCTTCACTCTCAATCTCCTCTCTCTTCCTCACTCAAAATACGGATCTACATAGACGCGATACAATTCCCTCATATATAGTGAGGGGTTGCCTTCTAAGGAAAAAAAACCCTAAATTAAACATAACTTCTACCGTCAGATCTCCGCCTAATGAACGGCCCATATTGACTACGAAATTACAACATTTTACAAGGCAATTTTACATCTATTATTAGCTTTAGGGCACCACTCCCGATCCCCTCGCCACCTCCCTCTGGACCCCCCCTGCATCAAATATTTTACGGGCGGAATTGTCGCCCTATTTCGAATTGGGGTCCAATGTGGTGATACCTTTGAATACAAAAGATAATCAAGCTCCACATCCAACAGAAGAAACGCGAAAAATCATGGCATGATTGCCATATCAAACTTTGCATATTCAAGGTAAATGATCTTGTACTATTATATGATAGTAACTTCACTAAATTTCTAGGTAAATTCCAGATGCATTGGTTAGGGCCATATATTGTCAAGGAAATTATAGATAGTGGCCAGTTCAGCTCACGAAGCTGAATGGGTAACCCTTCTCGGGAAAAGTGAATGGGAGCAGGTTGAAGTTGTATACAGGGTATCCTAGACAATGACTATATGGCAGCTGGACAATCTTAATGCTCTAGGCAGTTACAAGGGAGCGTGGGACTATAAACTAAACTACCCAATTGGGAAAACAAGGCAATGACTAGGCTGCGCAGAGAATGATGAGGATGAAAAAAAATGAAGGTGCGCTCAGGATGCTACATGAGAGCGACAAGTACCATGTAGATCAACAAGAAAATGAACCTTGGAATTACTATTCATGATTTGACATCCAGAAAGTGGTTAAGAGGAGCGGGGTGGTGGAAATTAAGGCAAAAATCTTTGAAGATCTACTGCCAAAACAAAATTTATTATCTTAATTTGGGGGGAATGGTCAGATTTTAATTCAAACCCCCTATAAATTAGCGCATACTAGTCCAATAAAGAACACTTTTCACTCTAAGACCTTTTGGTGCATTTTGTTGTCTGTTGCATATGAGCCAAGAATTCTGGGAGGAATTTATGTCGCTTGCAAACTATTCTCCCGCACCCCATGAGTTATTTATGGAAATAATGACCACCACTAACCCCGCCAAGCCATGAGCTTGGAAGCAGTTGTGTTGAATACGCCAAGACCGAAAGTGTCTAGTATGGAGTCTACCCCTGTTGTTTCGATGGCGCCAAGGTCGTCTAGGCCGAAAAAAACTGTGGCTAAAGAAAAGAACACTGCTATGAAAGAAAAGTAACTATTCGCGAAGGAAAAATCGAAGAAGCCAGTGTTGGTTTGTGCATCACCGAGGAAGCATACCAAGGCATAGGTGAAGCAGGAAAAGGATAAGCAAACAAAAAAGGTAGTGGACCTAGAAGAGAAATGAGGTTGCCTGAGTATATCCCTCCATGGAAGGGAAAAACTAAAGTCACGAAGGATCCTGATACAGGACAATTCTCAGTTTCGACACCTCTGTTGCCTGAGCAAGTAGTGTTCGAGGGCCCTAGGCTAGTGCACATATCATTGCTTAAAATGGAAGATTGGGACCTCGCAACCATACAAAGTTTTCGCACTCGGTGACTCACAAGTATATGCAAAAAACCTACTATGACAACACGGGGTTCACAATTTTTGAGCCCATGAAGTGGGTCCGCGGTGTTGAGTAGACAGGGTTGCTCAATCTATTGTTAGTGCCACATTATCATCCTTCCCCCATTAATACGGTTTGTGTGTGCCAGCTCCTCGCGCTAGTGTATGATGGGTGCCTATGGCTAGGTGATCCTGTGCCCGTCACCGACATGTTGATCCATAGGATCACAAAGCTACCTTACAAGGGGCGAACCCTGCCAAAGAGTTTGGAGGAAAAACCAAAGAGAAAGAGTTGGCAGATAAGATGAAGAAGGAGTTTAGTCTGATCAAAAAGTCGCGAGGGTACTCTATCACATCCATATTAGACCCGGTAGTATAGTTGGCTGCCTAGATTCTAGCAAGCAAATTAATGAGAAAATGTCACACGGATGAAGCTCCAGCACCAGTCATTTCGCTTGCATCTCAGTGCGCAAAGGGGATTCAGTACAACTGGGCCAAGTATCTATGTTAGGAGTTCCTCGTGAACTACTGAGAGGCCCAGGAGGAGAGAAGGCCATTTCATTATGCCTAGCTCTTATTGTCAATTGTTTTGGTTTCTTGGAGGTTATCAAAGGATAGCCAGTTTCCTCCGAACAAAGAAGAATTGCCCGAGGTAGTGCGTTTTGTTTCGTTATGGGCCTCAAAACATCCAAAGCATTTTAAAGAGACAAATATCTTTTTGATTTTGATGTATATGGACATGCACATGGTGGTTAACCAGCTGCCAAGATTGTCTCCTACCGTGTATGCACAAATATCATCCTATGCAAAATTCAAAGCCGATTTTCACAGGGTCTAGATCAAAGCACACAAAGACCTCGAGCAGAAATGGTACTCGTTTCCTTATATTGTGATGGATACAGATATCCAAGAAGTAGTGGGGCTTTGGACACAGGAATGGTGCACACCTACAGAGTTAGATGCAGGAATAAGTACTGGCGCAGAAAGCTCTGTTGCATAGAAGTGGAATGACGCTGCTCAGAAAGTCGAACACACATTGGTTGCACAAGAGAAGAAGGAGGTTGCGATGATGGTTGCAAAGATGGCCTGTTTAGAGGAGGAGTGTGTTGCCAAAGCACAAGCAGAGCGAGAAAAGAAGGATGCAAAGGAAAGTGATATTTCTGCTTCCCACCACACTAATGAGCAAGAGATATCAGAGAAAGGATGAGGTGGCAATGAGGAGTGCTAGGGTCCTATAATTTTAATAGGATTGTTTAATTATCGTTGATCATTATTATGTTTGAGATATTGTAAATAATATTTCCTCCTGCAAATTATTTCCAAAGAGACACCAAGTACCAAGATTTAAGAAGATTTTTGCATGTAAATGTTTGGATCAAATCAGATTGTAGGTATTTTCATGAGAAAGAGCTCAGAAGCAGCTTTCCAACCATATATCATGCACTCAAATCCAATTCCTAGATCACAAGCAAGATCAAGTTGAATTTTACACCATAAAACAAAGAAGAAAGCATAAATGAGAAATCATTTATTTTGAAGTATTAAAAATTAATTAAAAAATAAATGAATAATCAAAATTCTAAAAAACATGAAAAAATTGTTTATTCATTCCAAAGTCCAAAATTCAAAAGGCCCACTCAGCACTCATGCATTAATTCCCCATCGTTAAAGGCATAGGAATGCGTGCATATTCCAAATCGACGATTATGAATATGTTTGGGATCCCCAGCCCCTTAATGTTTAACCAAAGGGGTTGGTCCACTCAGGCATTAATTCCCCATCGTTAAAGGCATCTCATCCACGATTATGAATATGTTTGGGATCCCCCAGCCCCTTAATGTTTAACCAAAGGGGGTGGTCCACTCAGGCATTAATTCCCCCATCGTTAAAGGCATAGAGATGCGTACATATTCCAAATCCACGATTATGAATATGTTTGGGATCCCCAGCCCCTCAATGTTTAACCAAAGGGGGTGGTCCAAAAAGTGGTTTCCACTTTTACTGTACTTCACACTTGCAATTTCATGTAATTTCCAACACCCTCCCAAATGAAAAATAGCAATGTTGCATTTTGATGTTGAAATTGAGCATTGTTTTGAGAGCCCCTCAATGTTAAACCAAAGGGGGTAGTCCAAAAAGTGGTTTCCACTTTTACTGTACTTCACTCTTGCAATTTCATGTAATTTCCAACGCCCTCCCAAATGAAAAATAGCAATGTTGCATTTTGATATTGAAATTGAGCATTGTTTTGACAGTAAATCAGATGAACCATATCAAAAACTATATGATGATATAGAAATAATATGTGGAATATCTAATCATGACATAAATTTGAAAAATACTTTGAACATCAAGTAAAAGGTCATGTCTTTCATGATCTGATAGCTATCTACATGGAGAAGTTTTCACTGCAAAGTCCCAATCAATTTGTAGTAGCTCCCTGATTTTCATGATTCCAGAGCTCTCTATCGTGAAGATCAAGCTAATAATTAGTTTCTAGTGACCTTACAAGCTCTAGTTCTTATTCTTGTGAAAGGCATTGAAGGATCCATGGTATTGGATCAAATTTTTGATGGGCTATATTGGATATTTTACTTTGCATAAAGTCAAGCATTTGGTGTTAGAATAGGATTATATATACATAAATAAGCTCACGGGGTAAGCATCTTTTCAGCATTTATATTTTCAGTGTGCAATAGTGATTTCAGTTATTAGTGTGCAATTTTACATTTTGCAATACGGAGTTCAGTTTGTAGTTTCAACTCAAATTTCAGACCAGATTTAACGTTCAGAACAAATGACTAAGGTTTTCAGGTGTAGAGGTTTTTATGATAGAGCAAGTTGAAGATTCAGGATTAGCCCAATGGATTAGGCTACTGGTCTACGGTGTTCTTGACACTTCACCAGGAAGAACCATCCCTAGCTGGAGCCATTATTAGGGTTCTATAATTTTTATAGGATTGCTTGATTATAGTTGATCATTATCATGTTTGAGATGTTGTAAATAATATTTCCTCTTGCAAATTATTTCCAAAGAGACACCAAGTACCAAGATTAAGGAGATTTTTGCATGTAAATGTTTGGATCATATGAGACTGTAGGTATTTTCATCAGAAAGAAACAACTTTCCAACCATATATCATAGACTCAAATCCAATTCCTGGATCAAACACAAGAGCAAGTTGAAGTGTGCACCACACAACAAATAAGGAGTAAATTAACTTCACAGTTAAGGAAAAATAAATTCATAGGTGCGCGAAAATAAATACATGAGAAAAAATAAGAGGGAAATTTTGCAATAGTATGTTCATGAAAGTAATGTACAGGTGAGGTAAATGAGTTTTACACATAAGAGGACAAGTAAAAATGTTTTTTTAGAGAAACAAAATATTTTTGTTTTTACAAGGATAAAAGTCAAAACGGAAATGTTTTACCAACCATGGATTTACAGAAAAACAACACATGGTTTTGGAAATCCATCCAAAGATTTACAAGAGTAAAAGGAAATAATAGGACATGGTTTTTGAAAACAACCCATTGATTTTTGAAACAATATATGGATTCGAAAACATGATGGATTTATAAATAATTCTAATAAATACTTTGAATTATGAATTTCATTTAAATATTTAGAAATACTAATTTAAATATATATTAAATCCAAATATTTTGTTAAAAAATAAAGTATTTAAAAGATGATGAATAAGACTACATGACAGTATAACAGTATAAAGAGGGATAGCAATGCCTATTCAGCACAACATTTCATGACAGAATGCCCTTTAAAGAGGGATATCACTACATATTCAGCACAACCTTTCAAAACAGAATGCAGTAGAAAGAGGGACAACGCAAACATCTGCCAGCAAGACAAACATCATTGCTCATTCAAAGGCCCATTCACCACCAAAATGCCTAGAAACAACACATTTCCAGCAGTTAGTAAACCAATGCAAAATTTGAATGCACAATATTTGCAAGAAGTTTCGATTTTCTAGCAGGAAAATTAGAGATATTATCTTATATTTAGTTTATTATGCATGATTTCTCATTATCTTATCTTTAGTTTATTATGCATTATTTCTCTAGAAATAGCCAAAGTTAGTAAGAATTCACTTTAAACGCTGAACATAAGATTAGAAATAGTATAGAGTTCCTATTACTTAGTTGTATTTTGGGACATATCTACATGCTTTTGGTAGATATTCTTTGTAATAATTTTTATTCAGATTTTTCCAAAGACTATTAGAGATTATTTTGTAAATCAATTCCTTTTTTGGATTTGACATTAGTTTAGCATAATAGACTTCCTATTACTTAGTTGTATTTTGGGACATATCTACATGCTTTTGGTAGATATTCTTTGTAATAATTTTTATTGGGATTTTTCCAAAGATTATTAGAGATTATTTTGTAAATCAATTCCTTTTTTGGATTTGACATTAGTTTAGCATAATATCTCAGGATATTTTGTAAATTAAATTATAAATAATTCATCTTGAGAAGTAGTATAGGTTGATTTCTGAATGTAATTTCTTCTACATATTGTAATTTTGAAAGTGTTGGAGCATCAATAATACAAGGACCTTTCACAAGATTCATGTGGTGTACCAAATGGTGATGTGTTCATTCTATTTAATTGTTTAAACATTGTTTTTATTTCTCCGTTATTCTGAATATCTGAATTATTTAACAGAAACGATGATGAATAGGATTTGTTATTCATAGCACCCTATTTTGTCTGTTAATAATTTTCTACGTTTTCCACCTAAGTCAAATTAAGGAATTCTTAATTTCTCCTTAATTTCTATTGAGCCTTACATCTCTATTATTTCACAATCTATTTAATTTCTGAAAAGATACAAATAGTGCAACCTAACTTTCCCTGTGAGAACTCTAAAAATTGATGCCAAAACCAGTTCAATCTTTAGACTCCATATCCCAATGGAATTATGACGGTTTAATCAACCAAAAAATTTCAAACAAAACAATCACTACATTCATAATTAGTCTAAAATTTACATAAAACAAAGCTAAAGTTTACAGAGAGATCCCTCTCTGAAGCTAGCAAGGCTAGATCCCAACTTCCAAAGTGGTTTTGATGTTGGCCTTTGTGTTTACTCCCTCAACATCAAAAATATAGAATGACAAAAAGGAGCAAACCACTCCTTTCATCTTGAAGAATCACACATAGGAGCAGCAAGGTGGGAAATGAAAGAAATAGAAGTCTAATAAGAAGATGCATCTTGATCCCATGCTACTAATAGAGGGTGATCTCGTCGAGATCAGCGACAAAATTTGGGACACAGCGAAAAGGGTGTTGCAACAATTCGAGAAGCAATACATGTAGACGCTCGGGAGCATCCAAAAGGATCTACTCGAGCTGCAAATCCAAGCGAACAGAATTCAGGAATATGTCGGGAAGGTGAGTGATGTGCAAGCAAGCCTAACACAAGGAAGGAGTGCAATATTAGAGATTGAATGGCCTCAATACGTCAGAGTCTTTCCTTTACCTGAAGGGTCAATCGCGTGGAATCGGGTGAGCACCGCATGATGCTTCATGTAGTAAAAGACATGGGGTTGAACCTTGTTGCGCTACCACTCCAGTCTCTTCATGCGCTACATCAGGGGGTTTCTAATGAGCTAAAGATCCGAGACCAGTGCGCACTCACTGTTGTCAGTGAGTACAAAGTCAACAACCAGCAGCTTTTCGTCGAAAAGACTCAGGCCCTAAAAGAGAAGGATGAGTTGTGCACACAACGTCAGAGCCTCATCATAGCAATTGAGCAGGCCTGCAAATACATACCTAAGTTGGGTATACCTGATGATGCAGAGGCCTCAGCCAAGGTAAGGAAATTGGCTATTGTAGTGCGTGCTTCAAAGGAAAAGGTCGACAAGGTGACTTTCGACCTAAGGATGCAGATAGCTGAGCTGCAGTTGAAGTTGCATCTCACCATGCCACTAGAGGTTCGAGAACAAAGGGGTGTAATGATTAAAGAATCCATGGCTCAGTTAGATGTCATCATTCAAGGGTGCGACAAGGTCTTCACTCAGGCACTGGGTCTCTAGGATACACTATAAGAGGATCCTACACTACAACAGTTGAGCACAAAACTTAGGGAAGTGCAGCAACAGTATGATGAGATCAACATGATAGCACGAACATTGGCACCATTCCAGCATTTCATGTTCCTACACGAAGGAAAATAAAAATTGTTGCAAATACAAGAATTGCAGAAGAAGATGTGCTCAACGCATGACTTGAGTCTTGGACAAAGGAAGCCAGCTAGTTTTCAAAGACCATTCTTGAGAAGATGAAGGCTATGTAATAAACATAGAGGAATACACACCTAGAAGTAGAGGGGCCAACCACAGAGAAACTAGTCCAAGTGGTGCAACAAGTAGCAGAGCAGAGTACCGTGGAGCTACAAGCATTGACCAAGGCATTCAACGAGCTCCGCTAAAAACTAGAACAACGGGCTGAGTGACTCGGGGGCAAGTCACGATATTTGCATTGGGGGTCTGTTGGGATGGGGTCCACAGAGGCATAATGGAATTGATTAGTTATTTTTTGTAACAAATTTTGTAAAAGATGTAAAGTCTCCACAAAATGTGGATGTGGATCACGCTGTTACATAGAGTCAAAGGGACCTTAGCCCCTTGGCTTTGGTCAGCTTTTGGATTCTCCCATGGTCCACGGACCATAGTATTGTATAACAAAATAGTATAAATAGATGAGCCATATTAAGTTTAAGGAGAAGGGAAGTAAGTTTTGATAGAGAATTGGTTTCATTGAAGAGTTTTGGGCCAGAGGTAAGGCAAGAAGGCTCTGCTTCCTGCGATTAGGTAGATAAGGGAAGGCTCCACAACTGAGTGAGCAGAAGCCTAGGTAGAGTCTGTAGCTTAGTGCGTGGACTCCTATAGCTGAGTGCACAAGGTAGTTTGAGTTTGTAATCAGTGAATTAAAGATAAAAAAAGATAGTTTTCTAAAGAATTACTGAGTATTTTTGTTCATATCTATTTATGTTATATGTTACTGAAAAATGACATGTTTTATGGAATAATGAGTAAATGCTACATGAATGTCTTGAATTTATCTCAATAATGTATGAAATGAATTCTTAGCCACTTCCACGAAGACTCTGGTAATTTCTATTATGTGTTCTTATGAATTAAGTAGATCTGCGTAAACTCCAATTTAGGATTACATTCTGATGTCCGTAAGTAGGTAAATCAGTTATTAAAGATCTGCAAGGACTGATCAGAGACGTTCGTGAAGGTTTGAAGAATGTTTTAACTGAATTATAGAGACGTGCCCTAGAAGTTTATTGGTCTACATGGAGGCAAATCCAAGGTTTTGGAAGACACCACACTAGTCTCTAGATGTAGAAACTTGGTTCTTGCATCCCCCCATATTGCTTCGGGTGAGACGATTGCCTACTCTACACAGGTTGTTGTGGAAAGGGCCAGTAGTGTAGGGTTTTGTTGGTTGTCACAACTAACTCTGGACTTGGGTCAGGACCCCCTAAGCCAATATCCCAGATTTATCACTAAATCCTCTAAATATTTTATCCTTGTATCTTTAGCTAAGGAATATATTTTTTCTAACTTCAACTAAGACTTGATATTTTCTAATGATGCTTAAAGCTTAGATGTTGGTATAGCTGAATTTGTGAGAGAATAATATATCATCTCAATAGATTGTTCATGTAAATCAATTTGGTAAATAGGATGAGTTAATTTTGCATCAAAATAAAACATTGTTTTAGTGTAATCATCTGCATTTCTAGGATGAGTAATTTTGGATTTTGTTAGCACTCCTTAGTTTTCCCAAGGCTAAGAAAGGAAGACAAGGAAGTAACCTTAGACTGGCTTTTGACTTGGTATCTAGCACTACCAAATTAGAGAGGGTTATATCTATATCAAGCTCACAGCCAATGGAAGTGACTAGAGAAAATCAAGGTTTTATGTTAGGTATTCAGCTCATTAGGGCTTTGAAATGGGGTTTTTTGGATCAAGGTCATAGATCTAGGAACTAGGACAGAGTTTCGAATGATCAATTGTAGGGATAAAAATGAGGTAAGGTAGGTATGTTTAGTTACATATTTGGGTTGTGATTGTGGTATAGAGTTGAAAAATTAAGGATCAAAATGGGCATATGACTATGAATTCATTCATCAGAAGAAATGGAACATAAACATGAAGATCTCATCAAAACAGAGCATAAAACTTATGAATATATGATCACATGAAAGAATACATATGGTTTCAAGGAGAAATAAAATTTCAAATTGATGATATAACTAAGAACAAACATTTTAAATAAGCATACCACATCAATCCCAAGATTATAATTGTAACTGTCTTTAATATCACTGTAAAATGGTGTACACTAGCTCCACACTATGATTACCAAGTATACAACCCTTTCTCTATGTTGAAAATAACTAGATATAGATGTAAAATAGTATTTAATTACTTGGAGGTCAAATCTATCATCCTAGGAATCAATTACATTAATATCTCTAACCATACCAAAAACTAGGGAGGTTAGAAACCAATTCCATTTTTGCACTAACCGACTTAGTTTGACTTTAAAAGCATTGATTACAAGTAAATCAAATCTAACCCTCTCTAAAATAATTAATTACATCATTTATAATCATCTCAAGACTAATTACATTGAGCAAGGTCAACTCTTGATCATGAAACTAAGAAGCATACTTTCTTCCATAGAAACGCAGCTTGCATTGCAGAAGCGCAACGTGCAGGTATAGAAGTGGAGCAAAAGTTTGAAGGTTGATTGAATGACTTTCGCGCATCTTTAATTTAAACTAAATAATGGTACTGGTAGCGGGGAATATCATCTATATAACTTAAGCTTGAAATCAGAAAAATCACTTTTCCATGACCACTTAAAACCCAATTTTCCACAAGTACTCCAAAAGCGCAGCGTATGACCAAAAATAGTGGCAGAAAGGTGAAATTTTAGTGGTTTAAGACCTTTTGCCTGCAAGTCCATAAGCAAAAAAGATACCAAAAGTAGATTTTTGAGATGTATTAACCATAAGACACCTCTAGATGTTTTGCATTTTTCATTTGGAGGTATTGGGAAAAATCGCAATGTGGACACGATGCGTTTCTAAGAGTGACCCTTTTGACTGTGCAAAAATACTCAAAAATTCAAAATTTTGATGTTTTTCCTTGTTTTCTGAGCCAGTTTTATGCCACTAAGGAGGCAT
>APFE031027365.1:0-64421 GCA_000404065.3 Pinus taeda | reverse complement strand
TTCCCACGACAGCACGAGGCTAGCACGCTGCAACAATGCGAGAAGCACGAGAGTTTTGCACCAGTGCAGGATGGCACAGAGACGTCCGCAATGGTGTGAGATGCATGGAGCTGTTGCAGTAGCGCAAAGGTTAGAGAGGGAGAGATTGTTAGTGATAGAGGGAGCTTCAGCATTAGGAGTATTTCTAGCCTGACAGAGATGTCAGAGTTGGGAGATCAGTTACTTCTCAGTAACTGAGTTGTGGTGTAGTAGTTAGCAGTGGTAGTGCTATGGGTAGCACGATGTAGCATGATGAGAGGGATTGCAGTGCAGATGCAGCAGTGGTAGTAGCAGGGCTATGGGCAGCGGCACAGATGCAGAGGCAGTTGCAGTACAGATGTAACAATGGCAGTGGCAAAGCCATGGGCAGCAGTATAGGATGCAACAGTGCAAAGGATGATGGGCTGCAGGCCTAGTGTCAGCATAGGGACTGGTGCTGGATGATCAGGGCGATGCTCAATGAGGAGTATTGCTAGAGCACAGTCCTCCCTAAGAGGGAGTGTTGATTTGGGGTAGCATCGGATGTGCTCTAGCCACGAAATTTGGTGGACAGGCTAAGGCACATGAGATGTCCAATACACAGAAAGGGTTTGGGTAGATTCTAAATAGTTTGGGAGATATTAAAATAATTAATATTTTTAATGGAGTTCCTAAGTCTAAACTTAGGGAAAATAAAATATTAATGTGAATTAATATAAACTGTTAGAATGGTCCAAAAGTCATGGATCAAGCCAGATCTAATCTTAGCCATTGATTAGGGACTTAATTTCGGCCGTTGATTTGTCAATGAGTAAATTATAAGAGGAGGCTTGATGATCACTTGGAGAGCACACCAAGAGATCAAGATTTCAACTTTCTGGGGCTGGGTTTGCTGAGAAAGTTGAGAGAGTGATCAGAGTTGGAGCTAAGGGGTAGTGAATACAGAAGCAGAGAGGCAGAGATAGCACCGGGAGGATCAACATAGTAGTCGGAGAGAGGGACACAAAGATAGCACCAGGAGTATCAGTGTAGTAGTCGGAGAGAGGGACACAAAAATAGCCGGGGTTAGCCAGTCTTGTGCCAGAATAGCTGAGAAAGTTGACGCAGAGGGCGGAATCCAGAACTGCTGGAACTGTTGGGAAAGATGATGCAGAGGGCAGAAGCCAGAACTGTCGGGAACAGCCGGAACTGCCAGAACAACCGGGAACAACCAAAACTGCCAGGAACTACCGGAACTTCCGGGAAAGCTGACGCAAAGGGCAGAAGCCAGAACTTTTGGGAGCAGCCGGAACTGTCGAGAATTGTTGGAACAGCCAGGAAAACAAATGCAGTGGGCAAAAGCCGAAACTGTTTGGAACAACTGGAACTGCTGGGAGAGCTGACATAGTCCGTAGAGGTTGACGGTAGGGTTTTGTGGGGCAGATTGGAGTTGTGGAGCTGCTGGAGTGTTTATTCAGGGTTTCAACTGGAATATCTACTTCTGAGTAGAGTGGTGCTAGTGCCAAGATTTTTCTTTGTTGGGTGAGCCGAATTTGGCACCCAGATTGTATTCTGAAACTGCTTAATAAATCAAACCCTCAAATAGCTGCACCGACTTTCCGGCATTGGGTTTTTCCAGGGACATTAGTACAAAAACAATGGTGTCACTTGTGTGCTTGTTTCTATTTCCTTCGGTTGATGATCTGTAATGTGTTGAGCATGTACTTGTATTTATTTGCAATATTTAGATGGTAAATAACTTGTTAATTAACAGAACAAGTAGGTAGGAATAAATCAATAAAGTGCGTGAAGGGTTTCTAATGTGTCAGAGTTAGAAATTCCAACAATTGGAGGTAATTTTCTTTCCATAGAGAGGTTGAATTTGTGGGACAAAAGAACTAGGGCTTGATTGGTAGGTTGAGAGTTGGGATGGTCAAAGGTCAAGGTATAGAGAAAGGGTTTCCCACAATGTATTTTAGCGAGGATATAGCACATGAAACCCTTAGCAAATCCCCAAGTTGAAGCTAAAACCAAACTACCCTAGGGAAAACAACTAGGGCAATTAAATTTTTGGACAGAATTGGAATGAATGCCTACCAAAGTGAGTGATTTTGTGGCAACCACCCTACCCTTGATATTTAGACTTTCCAAGAGCCAAAACTAGTGCAAGATTATCATGCTCAACACCCATGTGACCTGAACACATTTGAGGGATGATAATGTGAAGGTGTAAAGGTGACTCAAATATATCTTCCCAATCATATGGAAGGTAAGGAAAGACAAGATCCTCGTTAATATCATCATCAGTGTCTTAAATTGGGCCTTTGTCAAAACGATGGCTACTGACCTCCCATTTCCCTTCTTCTATATGTAAGTAATCTCCAATTTCACCCTCTAGGGAATGAATAGGATCATCATTTTCAAGGTGTTCAAGATGTTCATCTTGATGATCTAGAAAGGAATCTTCCTTTTAGTCATTGTATTTCTCTTGCAGACTTCTTTCTTCATCATGGTGATCAAAATTCTCAACTTCCTCTATATATATAATCAGAGGGATCAAGTTCTCTTTTGAGAGATGCCTCCGAACTTTGACAAGCATCTTCATTAGTTTGAAACCTTGGCCCCTTATAACTCACAAATGTATTAATCAACACGATGAAAGATCAAATGCTCCTAGGTTCCCTATGCTTATATCTAATGTAGATGATAAGCAATTCAATGAGGACGTCTATATGAATCACATTGACATTTGAAGCATGCTTGATGAACTTTGCTATGTGATCAACTGCTGAAGATGGATCACCACGATATTTTGGCATAATTTCCATGAATTGCCATTCCAAGTCATTTAGATATCCAGGGATTCCTGTAGTATCCAAAGTTGAGAATGATAAGTAATTTTGATAGAACCATCTTGTTGAGTTCTACATATCAATGATATTGGAGTTGCCAGGGTGAATTCAAAGATTGCCTGTAGGGTTGCATGCTTCACCCTACAAGCATTGAAACTTTGAAGTTCAGTGAAGTACAAGGGATTCATTCTTCTAGTGGAGTCACTAGAAGAGGATCTATCTTGTCATTAGAGATTTTCCCCTTCAACGAATGAAGCCTAAAGCTTCTAATTATGAGGAGATAGACTCTCTTTGTCCTAGGTAGCAATACCAAAAACGTTTCTACAAAATCTAGCAAGTCGGAGATGGGTACCCTACAATGCTATCACTAGACCAAGTGGAAACAATGGGGTGGTGACCCATTGTGACCATAGCCAAAACCCCTTGCTCTTTATGGATTTTCATCAATGTGAGGAGTCTCGGTATGAGATCACCTATGATGGATATTCTAGGTATAAAGGTATAAGATGACCAATAGGCTTCTAAGGGAAAGACACAACTTAAGTACAAGGTTCCAAATGAATGAGTGAAGGTTATTCACATTCCTTAGAGAGGTCAAATTTGTGTGATAGAAGACCTAGGGCTTGATTGGTAGGTTGAGATTTGGGATGGCCAAAATTCAAGGTATAGAGAAAGGGTTTCCCACAATGTATTTCAGCGAGGATATGGCACATGAAACCCTCAATAATCCCCAACGTTGAAGCTAAAACCAAAGTAGGGTTTCACCATATGGCAAACAACTAGGAAAAGGAAATTTTTCGACAAAATTGGAATGAATGCCTACCAAAGTGAGTGATTTTGTGGCAAGCACTCTATCCTTGATATTTATAATTTCCAAAAGCCAAACTCCTTCCCCTAGCTAATTAGCTCTATGCCCTAGTTTGCCGCTTGGCCTTAGGAGGGCCTAGTTTATATAGGAGAGAGAAAGAATAAAATTTACAAGTAAATGTTGATTTGATTACCAACAAAGGATGATTAGTGCCTAATCCTAGCGTTGATGGAGTCTATGAGCTCCTAAGGTTGGATAAAACTTGCAAAGGAGTAAGGATATTTTGGTGCTCGAGCATCAAAATCCTAGCGATTACCTTTGTGAGGGATTGAAAGTCACTTGGGAGAGATAATATAAGATCATCAAGGGGATTTCCATTCACATATCATACTATGAGTAATGCATGCAATAATATGACCTAGCTTCCATAAAATTTATCTTCGACAAAATTAGGGCACAAAATTTAACGTAGATCACCAATTTATTCCATACATTAGACATGAAATCAAATTTCAACAAAATAACATTTACAAGATAATATGCATGAACAATTCAACCATCAACCTAAGATAACTTATCCAAATACAAGACAATAGCTCCAAGACAAATATCGCTCCATGTATCACATCTCTACAATAGGAAAAGAGGCCTAAATACTCAAGAAGAAAAGGTCGAGTTCACAAATGATGATGATGAGAAATGAAATAGCCCTCTCCTCTATTTATATGAGGAGGAATAGTTCCTAATTAGCCTAAAAGCCACTAGAAAAACAAGTAAGATAATAATGACGCATTCTCTGTAACCAGATTCGTTGGAAATCCTTGTCGAATACAAATCCTGTGAATCGGATACGATTCGATAGGAATTCAAATCCGAGAACAGGATTCGACGTGTCCATACAGGATTCGTACGAATACCATACAAATCCTGTATGGGCACAACGAATCCCGATTCTGGGATTCGAATCCCAAGGAAATGACTCAGAATGCAATGCTTAATTTTCCAAAAAAATCACTCAGAAATGCAGAGTTTTATTGTTCTTTCAGTTTAAATTTTATTTGCTAATTATGGAGAAGAATCTCTTGAATATGGAGGTCAAAGATACTGTTGATTTCAAACATTACCTGAAGATTTGTGTTGGAGGTAACATCAGTCTTGTACACTGTAGAGGAAGTGCTAGAGGGATGCATATGGAAAGGAAGACCAATGGTTTAAAATACCTTTGACAAAGTTTTCTTCATATAAATACTCTAGTATTGACATATCCCTCGTTTGGATGATGGTGAAACAAAGAGGTGGAGGGCATTGCACCTTCAAAATTTTGAGATGGTTACATTGCATTAAAATAAATTATGAATTATGAATCATGATTTATGTGACCACTGACATGTATTTGAATTTGTATGTACTATGCATTCTATTGCCTATAGATGAAGATCTATGTTTGAAATCAATGAATTTGTATCATTAATTAGAATTTGTGTAAAAAATATCTAATATTTAATATATATATATATATATATATATATATATAACGAATCCTACGTGTCCTTTTCCGGGGGGTCAATGTGTCTGAATCTGACACTCGAATCCCTGAATCCTACGAATCTCGAATCCCCATGTTAGGTGACTTAGGATGCATTTGGTTACAATCGAACCCACTAGCTTAGACATAAATTAAGTGACTAGCCCACACATGTGAATTGTAAGGCATAGAAAGGCTAACATCATCCATGTGTAGAGCTCCATGTGGTAGGTGTTGAGGCCTTAAGGTGCCTTGAGTGGTGTAGAAGCCTCTATAATCAATATGTGAGGGTTGGCCCTCCAATCTTTGTCAAAATCCCTCTGTGGACCCCAAAATCCAGTTTGGGGCAAAAAAGGTAGTCTCCTGGGTCTTCAACTTCTCCAAAATCTCCATCTCTGCTCCAACATTGAGGAATTTCCCCTCCCATGTCTCAGTGGGTGAGACCATCCTCATATGGGCTCTAGATCAGCTACCATTTATTAGAGAAAATGCTAAGGCCAGCCTGGGGGCATGTTGTTCCAAGTGCATCATCTTGAATAATCATCGAATATAGTGCAATGTGGCCAAATGTCTTGGGTGCTAATGGTGTCCATGGGTAGATATGATGTGTTTCTACTGCTTGGAAATCCAAGGCTTTGAACGCTTCAGCTTTGGTTGTAAATATACTTCTTGAATGGCTTGGGAACCTGTATGTAAGGTGCCCAAAGCCTAGGTTGTGGAACAATGACAATTACAACATAAAGCCTAGTGATAGCAACCAATCATTAGGTACAATGATTTTTTTTTGCATCTAAGTGAACCAAGCTTGAATGTAAAGGGCTATTTAGTGCTTCAAATGAAATTTTCCTTCAAAGTTTAGGGCTTTGAATTCGCAATGGTGTTTCCTCCCTAGGTAGGAGTGGCTGAAAGACAACCCTATTAGGTGCTTCCAGCCCACAAGGGGAGGTAACATTTCTTCAGTCCACCCTTCAATTGATAGGTGTTAGTGAATCGTAATGGTAATGGAGGGGAGAAGAATTCATGGCCAAGTGCCATGGTCAACTGGACCAACATGATGGGGATCCACATGATGAGAGAATAGATGTCAGGAAGGAGAAATCATGGATGCATAAGTGACCAACTTGACCATTGTTTTTTCACCCCTCTTGTGCGCCCTTTACTTTTGCTTATTTTTGTTTGTATTAGTGCTCGTGGCTCAAAGGATTAGAGTTTGCTTTGTATGGTGTGTAATAGTTGTATCAATGTTGCGAACATCAACATCAAGATAAAATTGACAGGGGTCTAGAAAAATCATAAAAATAATGAAAAGATAGCTAAGAATCAGCAAACATCGACAAAATTAAAAAATACAAAAATATTCTTTTTTTCTTTCAAATTTTTGGTATTTAAAGCATCACAACATAAAATAAATTCATTGGCACATAAATATGAAAAGAAAACTAATATTTAAGATGTATAAGATATCTAGTGCTACATCACACACAATAGTGAATCATGCCTTGAATCCTGAGTCTCGTCTCACCCTCAAAATATCAATAAAAATTATAATAAACTTATCTTATATCATGAGTGATATACAATGAAATGAGCCACTAAGTAAATTCTAACTTCTAACTTCTCATTAATGATTTCCTTTGCCCCTTGTGTGAGAAAATACAATGGATTTTCCTCTAGATGAAGGCCTTTGGGCTGGCATTGGACTTTGATGTCCTCTAGAAGAAGGAGGATGTAGACTATGGCTTTTATTGGTGACCATGGTAGGCGGTGTCACCTCCTCTTATTTGTCCTCCTCCTTCACTACCTCTCTCCCCCTGCAGAGGCTACCTTCTCTATTGCCACCTCCTCTAACCAATCAGGGGCCAATTCTGTGACAGGCTTCTCGTCCTCAACCCTCCATGCAATAGTGGTGTCAATCCCATCCAATGACATGGTCCCCATGTCGAGTGTCTTTTGAAGTTGCCTCAACCATAATTGGAGATTGTAGTAGACGTATACCATATTGTTAAGGCATTGGGACTCCAACTTGTATGGGGGTCATAAATTATAAATTAATAATTTAAAAAATAAAAAATATTAATTTTTAATGAATTCAAAAAATTAATTTGGAATTTTTTAACCTGTTGCATTTCTTGGTGTGTACTTTTTCAAATACACTCCAGTAGCACTCACATCTGGAGGAGCTACATGTTTGGATGAACACTCAAATGACAAGCTTTTGGAGATTGGATACTTTGCCACCCATTGAAAAAACAAGTAGCAATATTTCTGAACTACTACTAATTATTTGTAAATTCATTTGAGCTTCTTTAATTCATTTTCTCCATCAAGTAATTATACTTCAAAAATTCATCGGTGACAAGAAAGTAGAGATCAAAGAGCACAATAGCAATAGACACCAGAGTTTAAGTCAGAGACCGGGGAAAAACTCCCATGATGGGGAAAACCCAAACAAGTTTTTCCTAAGAGAAATCCTTCAACAAGACATCAAGACTAAAATATTGCTTCCACAAGTGCTAAGACAATGTATTTCAACAAGATCACAAACATACCACAAAAAAAGAGCCTAGATTCCTTCCTTTATAGGCTCGGACTTCAGATAGGATACAAACTTGAGTATGCAAGAAACCTGGATCAAATCTTAGTTCTGAAGTAACTTGGGTCTTGGCCTAATCAGAGGCCTTAAATAGATCAGCACTCAGATATATATATATATATATATATATTATATAATATATATTTATAATATATATATGAGATCTCTGGCATATACATTGATTACAAATTTGATCATATATATATATGTCACAGATTGTAGAGAAGTAGATCAAATCTCTTTGAGATCGGTCTAAAACCAGATCTCAGATGGAAACAAAACTTGAACAAGGATACAACTTTTGTACCTTCCACAGAGCTACAAGACTCTGACAACAATTATACTTTGGATCTTCCAATTCAGGCTCTGAACTAAAAGCAAACCTCATATCTCTTCCACAATAGCCATTGATACTCCTTTGAATACCTTCAAATAGATGAACAAATGATAGATACTTGAGTGACTGAATTGCATTTTAGGGAGAGTCAATTGAGTTCTTTATATAGCCATTAGCTGACCTGAATTGGTGAGTTCCTAGGCAAGTCCTAACCATCTAAAAAGACGTATTTGATTCGAATGAGTGATTTTCTAGTCAATCCAACTAGGCATCATGTGATCCAAATGAGAGAGTTTCAAGGCAAGCCAACTAGCCATCATGTGATCTGAATGAGAGAATTTCAAGGCAAGCCATCTACCCATCACATGATCTTCTAGTCAAGTCAACTAGAAGAGCTAGCCTAGCACCTGTGGAGCCACTTAGAATTAAAAAGAATAAAATATTTTTTTCAAATACAATGAAAATAAATAATTTTATGAAGACTGGCCATAGGTACAATTTCAACACTCCCTCTTAGCTAGGGAGGTATTCATAATCATAGTCAAAATGTCAAACAAGTTGAAAGGTTGTTTTAGGAAAATTCAAGATTAGATCAACACCATTAATAGTTTATCATTTCCAACATCAAACAACCAGTACCAAATTACCATGATACTATTCATGCATGCTCTCCCCAAGATACATCAATCAACCCAATGTCTCATAATCATGGTACCATCATATCCATACATAGTCCACTAAAGAGACATTAATCAAATCCATGCATGATTTCTATCAATAAGATCTCTCTAAAATGAGATCCGAGCTAGATGTTGGGAGGCTCATATCCAACCAAGCAACCTCTAAATCCATTTTCCTATTTTAGGTAATTTTAGTAGACACAATGACTACCTCCCTATACTAGTCACAGTACAAGACAAACGAAAATTCCCATCTTCCTATATTGGTAAATGTTCTTGACACGGGTATGATATCCATATATCTGTGAAAGTACAAAACACAGGAATATGCTCACTAGACCATTCTCCATACACTGGTCAATGTACAAGACATAGGGATAACATCCCTATATTGATCAAAATACAAGACAAAGGGAGAATAACTATCCAAGATGTAGTCTAATTAGTCAAACCATTCTTCCTATACTAGTCAGATTGACATGGGGATAATGTTCCTATATTGGTCAAGTGATATAGGAAGAATAACATTATCTAGGTAGATCTTGTTGATTTGGGGTAGCATTGAATGTGCTTTAGCCACGAAATTTGGTGGAGAGGTTGGGGCACATGAGATTTCCAATACCCAGAAAGGGTTTGGGCAGATTCTAAACAGATAAGAGGATATTAAAATAATTAATATTTTTAATGGAGTCCCTAAGTCTAAACTTAGGGAAAATAAAATATTAATGTGTATTAATATGAATCTGTGTTAGAATGGTCCAAAAGGCATGCATCAAGCTAGATCTAATATTAGCCATTAATTAGGGACTTAATCTCGACTGTTGAGATGTCAACAGGAAAAGTATGAGAGGAGGCTTGAGGGTCACTTGGAGAACACACCAGAGTGATCAGTCATTCTATTCTCTAAAGCGGGGTTTGCTAAGAGAGATAGAATTAGTGATCAGAAGATGTAACTGAGGGGAATTTGAGTACAGAGAGACAGAGAGACAGAGATAGTGTCAAGAGAACAACGCAGTAGCCAAGAAGAGTGATGCAAAGCCATTTAGGGATCACGCAGGGCCACGTAGAGGCAACTAGGAGCTGCGTAGAGCCTTAGAGAGGCTAGTGTTAGGGGGCTCTTATAATGACCCACCTGCAATTACCAACAAAATGTGAATAGGATGTATGCTATGGACTAGCAGACACATTGGGAAAAGTACTTACCCTTAGTTGAATTTGCATGCAATAACAGTTACCACAGTTCAATTGGAATGCCTCCATTTCAAGCATTGTATGACAGACCTTGCAAGACATTGTTAAGTTGGGACAAGTTAGAAGATCGAGTGATAGTGGGGCCAGAGTTAATTCAAGAGATGGAGGAACAAGTAAAACAAATTAGACAATAATTGAAAGAGGCACAAGATAGATAAAAAGTTATGTTGATGCTCACAGGACATATAGGAATTATGAAGTAGGAGATCAAGTTTTCATTCGCATCAAACCCAACAAAAGCACTATCTGATTTGGAAAAGGACCAAAGTTATCGCCCAAATTTATTGAGCCATTCAAAGTTTTGGAAAAAGTTGGACTTGTTGCCTATTGTCTTACACTGCCACCCCACTTGCATAAAGATCATAATGTATTTCATGTATCTATATTAAGACATTACATAGCTAAAAAATATCATAACCTTCAACGGAAGAAACTTCAAGTGTCAAACAAGGGAACCATTTGGTCGAACCATTACGTATACAAGAACGTAGGGTTCGACAACTAAGGAATCACTTGGTAGACCAATTTAAGGTCCAGCGGGACAAGTATAACAGTGGATTAGATACCTGGGAAGATATAGATCATATGTTAAAAATACCCCAACTTGTGTTGACCTTGAGGAATTTAAAAAATTATTTTGTATAAATTTACTTTATTTTTAAGTTGGATACTTAAGACTATTATTTTGGAATACCCAAATTTCTACTACAACAACTCATTAGGTTCCTTCTATTTGTTAATTACTGAACAAATTATTTACTGCATCCTACAACAAATACTGAAACTAATACACTGCAGCCTTCATCAATTAAATTAAATGTGGAAACAAGATACTGAGCAAGAAAGAAATACACAACACATGACACCATTATTTTTGGACAAATGTCCCCAGAAAAACCCAATGCGAGAAAACCGGTGCAGGAGTTGAGGGTTTTTATTATTAAGAAGTAGTTTTCTGAATACAATTCGTTGGATGCCCAATTGCCTATCTGATACAGAGAGAAACTGAACAAGAAGAGTAGTGAGATGATCTCACCCTGTCATTGGAAGAACCGACACTGATCTGTGCTGGAGATGATCCTCTGTGCTGCCTCTTTGTAGTACTGCATCAAACCTACACATTCATTGCGTCACTGCATTTGGGTTTGTGGTGCACCTCGTTCTGATGCTCTACTGGCTAGAAACTTCAGCTCTTAGGCCTCCCGATCTCACACCCTGGCTCCGACGCTAGATCCTGGTTGCTTTTCAGCAAAGTTTCGTTCTCCCTCTGAAGCTTTGCACTGCCATAGTGTAGCTCTGTGTGGCCCTGTGTTAGCCTCTCTGGATGTCTTTCTGCCCTCTCTGCCTTGTACTCTCCGATCTAGGAAAACTTCCCCCGGAAAATATCCCTGCCCCTCACTGCAAGAAATCTCCTCGATCAATTCTCTAGCAATTGTTGTGTTGCCCTCTCTGAGAAATTCGATCTCTTGATCTCTCTCCGATTTGGTTTCCAAATACCCATCAAGCCTCCTCTTGTAATCTTCTTGTTGAGAACCAACGACCCAGATTAGATTCCAATCAATGGCTTAGATCATTTTGGCTTGATCCTTGTCTTCTTCTAGAATAGTCACCCTAAGTTTGATTAATACCCTTTAATTATTTTAATTTTCTAAGTTTAGACATAGGCACCCATTAAAAATAATTAATTATTTTAATAAAACTGTCTCTGGGTGGAATTTCCTAAAATGATTTTTGGGTATTTTGGAATACATGTGTCCTAGACTCCCTGAAAATTTTGAGACCTAAAGCACATCCGATACTACCAAAGATCAACATTCCCTCTTAACAAGGAATGTGCTCTAGTAATGCAACCTGCTGAGGCATCACCTTGACTCTGTAACATCTCCCTCTGTGCTGTTGGTGTCTGACATCATTGCCCACCAACTACTGTGAAAATGTTGTATCTCTATTGTTGCTAACCTTGCCACTACCAACATTGCATCTATACAACAACCCTCATAAGTTCAACATATGTGCTGCTACTAACACTGCCACTGCCAACACTGTATCTGCACTACAACCTTCTCCAATTGTTGCTGCTAATGCATCAACAATGGAAAAACCATCCAAAATTACTGAACATGTGTTCATCATGATGCATCTATTGCTGGAGTTCTGACTGCTACTAGTCTCTGCGCTATCACAGAAGTCTCTATGCTGCTACTAACTCTGCTCTGTGCTAACTGCACTACTGCCAACTTTGCTCTGCGTTGCTCAGTCTCTGGCGCTCCTAGCCACTACAACTATCACTCTAACACTCCTTTGCACCAACTGACACTGGTCCATCTTGCTACTTCTGATCTGGGGTCCCGTAGCAAGGTATTGATTTGAGAGGTGGACTCCTCAGGATCCTGCCCATCTGCGGTTCTTTCGAACTACAATACTAGATCACTCCACCTCTCCCCTCGAGGTATTTGGGTAACCATGGAAAACTATTCGTCCTTGATCTTTGCGGGTGCAACCTTCAGATCATGCTTCTCGTGCTTGTCCTTCTTCTTGAGAGGACACTGTGTAGTGTAGTGACAAGTTCACCACACCAGAAGCACTTGATCTTCGAGACGTCCCTCTTCTTTCTTCGCTGCTCTTGTTGCGCCTTAGATGCAAGGGTTGCATTCTCTTCCTCCTCCTTGGGCTTCGTCCCATTGTTGCTGTTGACATCAAGTTTGCACTTGACTAAGTCTCGCCTCATCTCTTCTCGCTGAAGAGCAGCCCACATTCCTTCCCAATCCGACAATTTTTCTCTGCCTAGGATACTATAAACAAACACTTGCCATTCCTTTGAAATAGAGTTAAGGGCCAACCTCATCATTTCGTTAGGCTGAGGTGTTGAACCCACAACTGCCAACGAATCTTGGATTTCCTGAAACTTCGTTAGGAATGGATCAATGCGTTCCCCCTTCTGCATGCGTTGATATCATCTTCTGCTCCAAGTACATATTCCGCTACTTGGGATATCCTTCGTATAGCGTGGCCAATGCTTCCTACATTTGTCGAGCAGTATCCTTGCCGACAATGTGACACACTACATGATCTCTCACTTCGTCGAGGATCAATCGTTTGGCTTTCGCCATTTTAGCCTTGTACTTCTTGAGTGGATCTGGGTTTGTGGGTACAACAACCACACTGTTGACATAGGTTTTGAGATTGTGCTCATCCAGAAGGCATGAGATCCTTGCCTTCCAGATCACATAGTTGGATGCACCTTCCAACTGATCCTGATCTCTTAACTCACTAGCTGCTATCTTTGCCAATGAAAATGTCAAACTGCCTCCTCTCTCTTCTATGCAACACTAAGCTATCCTACGCACTCCCTGCTGGAGTTAGTAGATCCTCTCCTCTCTGTTGCTTCTCAATAATAGAGAATTCATACTTCTTGGCTGGAAGTTCTCTAAGGAAGAATTCCCTCAAAATAGTGTCTCCTTCTCTCTTCTGACGTTTTTCTGCCCCAACAACTATTGTAGAAAACTGCGTTTCACCAGAAACTGCTATGCGCTTCAGCTTCTGCTGCTCTACTCCCTCTGCCACTGAAAAATCTCGATTTGGTAATCTTACCTCTCTGTCGACTCACTGAGAGAGATCTTCCACGAAAATTTTTCCCTCTTGGCTTGGATTGTGCAATCCCATTGGGGATTCCATTTGCTACCTATGCAGCACTTTGACTTCCCTCCTCTTCAAAGATGGGCTCTTCCAACTCTTCTATTTTACTTTTCGTTGTAGCTCTGATACCATGTGAAAATTTGGAAGACCCAAATTTCTACTGTAGCAACTGATTAAATTCCTTATATTTGTTAATTACTGAACAAATTATTTACTGCATCCTACAACAAATACCGAAACTAATACAGTGCAGCCTTCGCCAATTAAATTAAATGCAGGAACAAGATACTAAGAAAGAAAGAAATACACAACACATGACACCATTATTTTTGGACAAATGTCCCTGGAAAAACCTAATGCAGAAAGACTGGTGCAACAACTGAGAATTTGTATTATTAAGCAATAGTTTTCTGAATACAATTCGTTGGATGCCCAACTGGCTATCTGCTAGAGAGAGAAACTGGACAAGAAGAGTAGTGAGATGATCTCACCCTCCAGTAGAGGACGAATAAGATGGGAGCGAAAGGATTAGGAAGGATAGGATGATTTAGGATAGCTTGGTAACTCGGCAGGCAAGACAGGACTATTATGGTTGTAACATTTTAAATGTTCAAAAACTTAAATTTTAAAATACCCTCATGTTAAACAAAAATTCAATTTTGAAACACAATTTTTATATAATTATACTAATCATTAAAATAATTATTGGTATACTATATAAACCCTAATTTCGGGACGAAGTTTTTGGAAGGAGGGGTGTATATAACGACCCATCTACAATTACCAACAGAATGTGAACATTAGTGTGCATACAAGGAATGCATATGATAGCTACATATGAATGCAACATATGAACTGCACTAATATACCTGCTAGTTAATATTGAACATGTCTAAGTATAGGTTAATGAATTGATTTGTGAAGGAAATACCTAACACTGATGAAAATGTCGAGCATGATACTTAATATGTATACCACTGTTACAATATATAATTAATACATTATTTAATAATAAAGTAGATATACAAGATTGTGAACTAAATTAAATATATTAAATTTATAAAATCATTTAAGTTTATTCAAAAAATAGATAAATAAATAGATAAGGATTAAATTAAAATATTTTAATTAAAATCAATTTAAACTATGAAATAAAATTTAAATAAAAAAAGAAACATTATAAAGTATAAATTAAATTGATTCTCAATAAAAGGACACATAACTTATAAATGTTCTTTTATACTCAAACCGCCTCTTCAAAACAGTGGAGAAGGCAGATGAGTAAGCTAGATCTCCACATGCTGAAAGACAGAGGAGACAAAAGCGCTGGCAAGAGGTTGAAACAGTGTTGTGGGAAGGTATAAGAAAAGGCGGAACACACAGAGAAGAGGTTGAGCTAGAGAAGAGCTAGCCATAAGCAAGAAGAGGTTTGTGAGGGGACAATAGTTCCCTCTAAAGTGGAGTTGGTGTCACACTTGAGATTTTTTAATTTATATCCAAAAGTGCGAGATTTTTTTGTAAGAAACTACTTTCATCAAAATGACTCATCCTTCCGTGAATTTGGTCAATCTCCGACTCCATTGGATAATATTGTTCTTTTGTTTTAGATGTAGAGATTTTTTTTTTTTTTTTTTCTTTGTGATTGATCTATGCTTGTCTAATTTGCATATATTTTTCTGGGGTTCTATGTATTAAAATTTTAAAGCATGAGAATTCTTATTCTCAACACTTCATTTTTTTTTTTGTGAATAAGTTTAATCTATTAGTATACAAAAAGTTTACATGGAGGCCTGGGCCTCAGAAGTTCTGGCCCATGGTATGGGCATTCTAAAATAGCAGACATAATCAACATGTATCAGGTGATTCAACAAGAGAGTGCTGCCCTCATAGGGGAAACTGGCCATGAAGCTCCAACAGTTTATCAACCCATAGTAACTAAGAGAAGTTATGCATACAAAATTGTTCCCAATCAAAAAACACCGCTGGCCGCAAAGGGGAAACCTGCGACTTGACAAGTTGTAAATCTGAAGGTAACCAAGCTGTGGCAGCGAGCGAGTAATAGTGACTAACCTGGACTGATGTCCATCCAAAAACATGCAAAAATGGAGATTAGCCAATTAAGTACCTTGAGAGGAGGGGGGAGATTCGACCACGCAACATGCATAGGCGTAAGGGTCGTCCTCATCCTACATATCATCTTTAGCACTGGAACAACCTCACTTGGTGTCGTCCTCATCTTGCTTATCATCTATAGCACTGGAGTAGCCTTGCTTGGTGTCGCCTGAACCGGCTTCAACTCTGAGATCCTGCGAGGTGCTGCACTCGACTGCTTTCCTTTTCTGACCACCTCTGGAGGGAGAGCTAGGCCTTTTAGCCTCCTTTTGCGCCAGATTAGTTCTCGGAAGCTCAGTACTCATTTCAGGGGGCTCCTCTTTAAAATCAATGGTAATGGTGGCTGTTATAGTTGGCATGTTGAGTAAACAGGGGAAACGGAACTGGGCAGTATGCTGCTGACCGGGGATGAGACTGGAGATGCCTCTTGCAAGCTGAGAAATCCTGCAACCAGCTTGAAAGCCATGACCACTTCTTGTCTCAGGGTAACGAACCAATGGGGAGTCCGAGGGAGGAGACGAGGAGCTCAGAGAGGTGGAGGGAGGGTGGCGGGGAGGACAGCCATGGCTCGAGCCGCGACGACACCGCATCCTTTGGTGCAGACGAGGCATTGGATACAATTGAGAATGACTGAGTGAGACAAAGCAAGAAGTAGAGGGCAGGGAATGAACGGACGAACCAGTCCAAAGCTCAGAAAGCAGAGAAAGGGCGCACGGATCAGGGAAAGAGTTAGAGTGAAACCAGAATCCCCGAGAGAAATGGGAGCTTTGCGTAATATGAAAGCCCAGAATGAGGTCAATGCAACAGAAAATTGAACATCTGCGCCTAGTGTTGGTTCTAGAGCTGTGCTCTAAGACAGCCGAGGAGCAGCAAGAGTGTAGAGGCAACAAAGCAGGCGTGAAGCTTCCGGAAGAAGGCATATTGTTGAAGAATAGATGCGAGCAAGGGAAACTGTGCTACATAAATGTAGTGGGGTGGTTTGCAGGCTCATCGTTAATGCAGTTAATGAGGACGAGGAGAAGAGGAAGGGTGGCAGTGGTAGAATCCCACGCGCATGCCCAAATCCTCTGCCACATATCATTCCCTCTGATCGCCCGCATCCCAGGCTTGAAGATCCTGGTGCGCCAAGGAAGTGCATCTTGGATGAGTTGTGCATCATCAGAGTTGTGGAGAGGGCCCTCATAGAAAGGAATAATCTGAGTGGCACCTTGATTAGGCAATAAATCAGCAACTTTGTTAGCCGTGCGTCCAATATGCTTGAAGGTGATGGCTCTGGGCACCTTGAGCCTTTTTTCAATTTGTTCTAGTTTGCTCAATAGCCGCCAACTCGAGGCCACTTTAGTTGCTGTAGAGCCAGAGTGGAGACGAATTGCAGCCTCAATTAGGATCTGAGAGTCCCCTTCAACTTCCAGAGGGAAGAAGTTCTCTTTATTAGCTATGCATAACCCATGCCATAGGCCTTCGAGTTCAGTTGCATTGTTAGAGTCGCGACCAAGAGAGCCGAAGAAGATGTAGGAGATAGTGCCCTCATGATTCCTGAAGATGCCATAGCTTGCTAAACTCGGATTTCCTTTTGCCGCACCGTCATAGTTCATTTTGAAAGCCTAAGTCATGGGAGGAGACTAGGAGATAGGCGACTCAAAATGCTTCAAGGAATTCGGAACGTTCCCCCCAGGATGTATGAGATCGAGGTTCCATCTTTTCAAAATGAGACATTCAGCCGGCGAAGATGGCATATCTGAATCTTGCTAGTGAACAATACCTAAAGTTTCTCGTAGGTTGCGCTTGAGATTGGACCAAAGGATTTCAACCGGTGTGGATGTG
Source organism: Pinus taeda (assembly GCA_000404065.3). Taxonomy (NCBI): domain Eukaryota; kingdom Viridiplantae; phylum Streptophyta; class Pinopsida; order Pinales; family Pinaceae; genus Pinus; species Pinus taeda. The sequence continues at coordinate 46,806 of APFE031027365.1, read as the reverse complement.
TCCTTGAATGTCCTGTAATTGCGTTCTTTCCAAGCGGACCAATATATGAAGCCAGGGAACAAGTTCCAGATGGCATTGAGCAATTGACTTTGGAATGGCTACGAAGGCCACCATCTGATGGTATTATTGATATCACCAACCTGTCTACCAGTTCTTCTAAAGCAGAAGGTGAATTGGTCCCAAAGATAAGTAACTAAAGTGCAAGAATCAAGGAGGTTCTGTATGGTTTCTGCCTGAGAATTATAGTTGGGGCACCTTGGAGGGCCGATAAAACCGCGTTTCAGAAGATTGTCCCACGTGAGTATTTTTCCTTTGCTGAGGAGCTAGAGGAAAGAGGAGATTTTAGGCCAGGTTTTGGAAAGCCAGACTTGAACCCATATGCAATCCTGCTGATTCTGCTGGGGGCAATAGAGTAACCCGTAAGCTTCTTCGGTAGAAAAGTTACCCCATGGAGTGTATCCCCACCTTAGCCTATTTGTGAGGGTCGAGGCTTTGATCCTTCTTAAGCTGAGCTCCTGTTCAATGTCGCCATAAGTCTCCCCCTGCCAGTCGTCTTGCCAGGTGAGAGCTGGTTCCACAACTAATGACCATGAGAGGAGAGGGGTTGCCAGAACTGATTGGCTTGATTGGGGATGGTGTTTTGAAGAAAGCTTTGCCATAATGGTTTATGGAAAAGCGAGGATAGTTTTGGCATTTGTTGCTAAGAGTCTTCCCAGAATCTAGCTTTGTCTCCTGACTGGATCTCCCAAAAACTGTGAGCTTAGATGAAAGCACTATGTTGTTTTGCTGCATTCCAAATCATTGAACCAGGGGCATCTGTGATGATGCGAATGAGATCCTCCTAGGGTCTACCTGGAGCATATTTGACCTGCCAAAGACGAGCCCAAGGGATGTTTGGTTTAGAGATCCAATTCCACCAGATACGGGCTTCCATGGTATGGTTGCTATGAAGCAGATCTCTCAAACCCAACCCCCCAACATTTTTTGGTGTGCAAACCTCTGTCCATTTGACAAGGGCCCATTTTCTGTTGAGGCCCGAAGATCCCCAAAGAAAATTCCTCTGTAAGTTGCGAATTTGCTTTAGAACCCATTTTGGAGTAGCCATGATGGAAAAGAGATAAAGAGGCATAGCTTGGAGTACTAATTTAATTAAGATGATTCTGCTGGCCATATTAAGAGAGCGGTGCGTCCAAGAGGAGAGTCTGGCTTCCAACTTATCAAGGAGGGCTCTCCAAGAGGCATGCTTGATGACCGAGTCTACTAGGGGAGCACGAAGATACTTGGAAGGAAGAACATCAATCGAGAAGCCCAAGATTCTGGCGATATTGCATTGAGAGATGGAGGGGGTATTGAAAAAGAAAATTTGGGATTTGTCTGAATTAATGGTAGTTCCAGAAGCATCCGAGAAGGTGTTAAGCAGGGATTTGAAGGCCCGGGCTTCTTGAACAGACGGATGGCAAAAAAGCAAGTTGTCATCAATGAATGGTTGGTGAGTGATAGGGGAGTGGTCATGCAGAGAGATCGCTTTAATAGAGTCGGAGGAGGCAGCATGATGAATGAGGCGACTAAGGCCTTCTGCCATGAGAATGAAAAGGAAGGTGGACAGGGCATCCCCCTGACGGATGCCTCTAGAAGACCGAAACAGAAGTGAGGGAGAGCCATTAACAAGGATTGAGAAGTTGGGGGACGACAGAAGACTCATGACCCACCGAGTCCAAGGGGCATTGAAACCAAAAGCCAGGATCATTTGTTTGATATAATTCCAACTTAATTTGTTGAATGCTTTAGATAAGTCTAGTTTGAGAAGCATACCTGGTTTCTTAAGGAGCTTGAGTGAATATTCTCATCACTTCATTAAAACACATATAATTTCATAAATGAAAACAAAATATCAACAAGAAGTGTGTACCCATAAGAAAATATAGTAATTCCAATTTATTCACAAGAAATCTCAAGAGAAATTTTACAAAATATTTGAGATGACAGGTGATATAAATCCTTCAGGAACCTTACCTAGGATTCACAATGACAACTTGGCCTCCTTGCACAGAATTTAGGATTCTCTTTATTGAGAAAATTTGGCCCTATATGTTTGCTGCAGTCCAGAGTACTGTACGTGTCAAGCTTGTAGAATAGTGCAAGGAATAATTTTTCTTTGCTTTCTATAGTGTTCCCTGTCCTCTTGCCATTGAAAGGGGTCATCATCAATCTTCAACAGATCGTTCTTTGGCCTTCAGCAAAACGTTCCTCGACCTTTCTTTTTTTATTGACTTACATCTCCTTCCTTTTTCCCTAGGTGTAAAGGTATACTGTTCCCATAGGTTAATGATGCTCGGCCTTGATTAAATAATGAGATCAGAAATTGGCTAATTGATTATCAAATGGTGGTTATTACCATTGGCTAGTAACTTGTCTTCCAATTGATTGTGTATTGATTAGGAGCTGACCGATGGGCTCAGTAGATGGTAGTTATAGCCAATGACCCATTCTTTGATTGATTGCATACATATCTAAACTTGGCTGATTGACTTAGCAAATGGTGGTTACTACTAGCAACCTGTCCTCTGATTGATCACATATAGTTCGACCCCTTGATGGTTTGAGTTCTTTGGATGGGATAATTCAATCTGGCAATTGGAGGACTCGCCTCCCGCCACTAATCAATCCTAGCCGACCCAAACATTGATCTCGGTCCCTACGCCGACTATAACATCGATTCCCCTCCTACGCACGACCCAACATCGATCTCAGCCCTTATAAGAATGGATTCAGCCCCTCTGCAGACCATATTGTTGCCCCTTCCTACAAGCATTAATGCAACTCTATAACCTCGATCTGGCAACTAGAAAATTTGATTGTTGACCGCATTGATCTCAACCCTCACAAACACTAATGTGACCCTCTTGAGTTAATTATTGTCTTGATATCAGCTTGCTTACACGAACAGATTCGGCCCTAAGTACTTGCCAAACGATTTCTTTATGGATATGATTCGGTCTTCAAGAATGTGTTCCGAGTGGGGAGACTCGGCCCCTTGATCTTAATGCTGATCTTCACCTGTTCTTCAAAGCATCAATCTGCTCTTGTAGGATTACTCAGCTTGATGGAATAATTGACTGGGGAGTGTCTTCCAATCCCAAAGCCAGTGAAGTACAGCTATGGTATGAATCTCAATATCGTAGCTGATAAATATCAGGTGTTTCCCTTTACTTGGAAGCTCCTGGAGCTCCTTAACAATTTCTCAACAATTCTTTCATTCATGTCATATTCAATCTTCTTCTCCCTTTTTATAATAATTCTCTTCGCTACTACCATTGGCAATACCATGGGTCCCTTAATGCCCCCAAAAGTGACATTTTACCCATCTTATTAATTATTATTCTATTTTATTATGTTGACCCCTTATTCTTCCTATCATTAGCCTACGGGATCCAAATAGGATAAGACCCAATCCCCCTTTTGCTTTTAGAATCAGAAAGAGACATTACAATCTAGTAGTGATTTCTGTTTAATGTCTGTTCATTTTTGCTTTCTTTTATCAGATTGAGATGCCTGGCTTTGAGTTTGTACTTCTATTGATTTTCCTTTTGTATAATATGTAGAGTATTTTTTCTGATGATTGATTTAGTATGGTTTTTTTTATATTCTAACGTTGTTTATAAACAACTCAGCAAATGATTAAAAATAACCATAAATGGAAATGTGAAATCCAAATCACTGATAGTTAGGGAATGTTAAAGGTATGCTACTTGTTAGTTTGTCCAATTTTGCTTTCGTTTATTAGAATCAGATGCCTGGTTTTCAGTTTATACTTCTTTTCCTTTTCCTTGTGTGTTAGATGTAAAGTATTTTTAAATGATTTATTTAGTATTCTGTATCACCATACCTTTGTCACGGTTATATGTATGTGTTTTGTGGCTGTACTACGGTGGGTTCTTTCTTTCTTTATGTTATTTTTGGCTTTCTCTAGGAGCTGTGCGTGCACTCCCACATTGTGTTCATACTGGTTATGTTATTCAATCCTGTTGACCTACTTTTATGTTCATTTGTCAGACATTTAATAAAATTGTCTTATCTTATAAACAACTCAAGAAATAAGTAGAAAGAGTCATAAATATGTGAAATCCAAATCATTGTAAAGTCTTTTTGGATGATTGATTTAGTATGCTTTCACTAAATTCTAATGTCTGTGAACAACTCGAGAAATAGCTAGAAAGAATTGAAATAAGTAGAAAGAATTGTAAATGGATATTTGAAACACAATTCGCTTATGGTTACAGAATGTCAGTAGTATGCGAGCATGTGTGTAATTATTGTATTATTATCATATACGATCCTTCTATGAGAATTTCTAAGACAGTTATGAATGCATGATTGAGAGAGATGGAGGGATGCAAGGTTGAAACTTGAAAGGGATAGGAACTCTCCTTTTATAAATGCCAGTGATATTTTGAGCATGGTCTTATTGACAATTTCTAATACATGAACAACAATTGCAGGTGAAAGAGAGAAAGAGGCTTGTGAAGTGCTTTCTAAATTACCTAAGGCATGATAAATATGAAGTTGGCATTCTATTTGATATGTTATCAATTTTCTTGGTTCGGACTCGCATTGACTACACCTTTCTAAAAGAATTTTACGTCATTGAGGTTTGCTAGTTACCATGTTTTGGCATTTCATTTTATGGTGGAACTTTATTAGAATCTTTTGCAAATTGCAGATGTTCACTAGAAAGCAAGTTTTGTTATGTTTGGTCTTCTGCTTAAGATGACTCTAATATGTAAAGAAATACTTGAAAACAGGTTGCAGAAGGATACACCCCTTCAATGAAGAAGGCAATTCTCATTGAGTTCCTTAGTTTATTTCAGTCCAAGGCACTAACACAGAATCAAATAGTCGTTGCCATGCAAATGTTGATTCTTCCGATGTTGGTCCATGCCTTTGAAAATGGTCAAAATTCAGATGTTGTTGATTCTTCTATTATAGAAATTATTGTTCAAAATTTGCTTGATCCACCTGGAAAGGTATTGAGTTTTAGTTACTTGTTTTGAAACTCTTTTCTGTACTTTTCACTCGGAGTCCAACAGTATGTTAGGCAGTTTAAATTCTCAGCGTTTTTAAGATATATCAAACATAAAAGCTGCAAGTTTGTTTCCCTGTGATGTTTTGAGTAAGTATTTCTTACACGTCCTATGCAGCAACATTGATGTCAAATTATTTACATTCCAGGTAAGCACAGAGTATGATGAGGCACTGAGGATAGAACTTTTGCAGCTAGCAACACTTCTGCTGAAGTATCTACCCAATTATCTTCTGGACCATAAACAAAAAGTTTTCAACTTTGGGTGGAACAATCTCAAGGAAGATGGTGTAGCCAGCAAGCAGTGGGCCTTTGTCAATGTTTGCCATTCTCTTACGACTTATGGATCTGATGATGAATTTCTACTTAAGGTAGAGAAAATAATCTACAAAAGCTCTTTTTGTTCTCAAGATAAACTAGCTGAATTTATCAGTGTCACGGAAGTTTTTTATAGTTTTCCTGGTGCAAGGATTGCATTCTAGCTCCACTTGCTCATAGAAGTAGGGCAATAGTTTGTCTTTTAGAGAAAAGACCAATGGCCGTGATAATGTAATAGATAAATTGTGGCTTATTAAAAGCTCCTGCGAAATATCACATCGCCAACTCCCATTAAAACTAAATATCTAATGAGTTTGCTTAAGAATCATTTGGCCAAATTCTTATACAACATATTCAAGGTTTTTTCGACATTTTCCTCACAGTACATGAACACCGATGTAAATCCCTTTGAAGATGTTTAGTGGATGTTCCTTTCTCAATTGAATACGTAGGGGCACAAGTAGAAAAAGATAAGATAAGATAATTTCTGACTAATTAGAGAGTCGAAAACCCAACCTACATGAATTTCTTTATCCAATCACTGTCATTTTCATCGAGACAATAGTTGGTTTATATGAAGATTCCTGATATTCTTCTTTTCTCTCTTCAAAAAGGGCTTAGCATGCCACTTCCAGGATTTTTGAGTTGCCATCATTACATACCTTGTTCAGCACATTGTGTGTTGGCATTGCTGTGCTGCTTCAAGGCTATCTTTTTTTTGTTTGGATCACTGCAGGTTTGGTAGGCTGTCTTTGGGACTTTATTTATGTGTCTATTATCCTGCAGTGCCATGTATGTTGGGGCTGCATTTAAGGACATTAAATCTGAAGGCATTGTCTTTGGAAAACGAAGGTGGATATGCAACCTGTTAGAATAGAAATTAATGCTTTCCACACATGTTAAGTTTAGGTATGTTCTATGCTTAGAGCAATTTATTTCAATTTTCATAGTTAGCTCAATATCCAGATTAGCAATCACATCAGCATTAAAGTAAACTGTAGATAGAACATAAACATAAATCACAGAAGACAAGCCAAGACAAGAGGACACAAGATGTGGTGCTAGCGAGGGACAAACCCCAATGTTGGGAAACCCTTGATCAATTCTTCTTATATGTTCTTCAATAGTTCAGCAGAGAGAAAGAGAGTACATAAACTAAATATGAGCTCACCATGCTAACTGCAAAACATATATCTGGACAGAAGTTCACCAAGAACATTAATTCAAATGAGTTTATGAAACTCAGAGGCATTTCCCAAATCTTGTATGACATCACCACCACATAACTTCTGAAAATTAAGATCCTCGAGGTAGTCACGGGCTTGAAATTTACCACTGCACATCCAGAATCCAACTCCCTCTTACTTCTGCAAGTGAGAGGGTCTACACTTGTCAGAAATAGGTCATCCTCAGAAGGTGTTGGTATGACAGGTCTATCATCCATGTTGACACCTAATCATTAGGATTGGGTGAATAGTTGAAATTGATGTAAATAAATAATAGAAAATATGAAGAGTCACTGGGAGATGAAATGAATAGTCTCTTCCTCATGTATATAATAAAGACCAACCTAAATGAATATCATGAATTGATTTGAGGAGTTACCTCCTGGTCTGACATGGTATCAGAGCCAATGCCATTTTTGGCTTCCAAATCCATTTTGTAACTCCCTTCTGCCATTTCTTCAGAAGTTTGTCTTACATTTATCTGCCAATTTTCTTGGTATAGCCTCCCACGCTCCTCCACTTTCATGTTCTGCAACGTTCTTTTCCCAGAATAATGCATTCAATCTGACATAGTCTAATAATGCTGCTCTCTGGTGTTCCCATACCATCAAGCCTACCTGTGCTGCCTTCTCTGTTACGCTGCTCGATACCTGCAAAATGCTCAGCCTTTCTATGCTCTCCCCACCGGTTACCATACTTTGGCACTTGGCATATGAATCCGCTCCAATATAATGCTCTATTGATGGTTGTTGTATGGGATCGCTGCTCTGTGGGTACGCCGATTGCTACTGCATGGGATCACAGTATTATTGATAATGCTGGTATAATGATTGCTCCTCACCATACTCCAGGTTAATACTGCGCTGCCTCTGTTGATCATTGTACCCTCACGTATAATACCGCTAGACAGTCACATGAACACTGTGGTTAATTCCATATGAATGTTTCTCTTGGTTAATGCCTTAATTTTGTAGTTAATACTCTCCCAATCGTTGTTCGCACTATGCTCTTCTATCCATAATGGTTTGGAGCTCGATGTTTGGCACTTAGTCATTGACTTGGATTATGACTTGTGGTTGAATAAATCATGTTGCATTGGCTGATAGCTCCGAGCCTGGTTTGAATACTCTCCCAATCCGTTTCATACGTTGAATGAACTCCATATATGTTTCATACATAAAATGTTGGTCCAGAATATTACCATGCTACCGGTGTTTTTTAATATAACTGTGGTGTAATATTACACATACCACTAGTCCTCTACTATGCATTTGAATACCCACTGCGTTTCATTATAATACTATGTTTAAATATAGTACTGTCATACCAATGCCCCTTTGAATTGTGATTTTTTTTTTTTTTTGCAAAATTACCGCCAGAAGTGCATTTCTTGTCAGCAGAAATATTTTTACAGCACTCAGATTTTACAATGCATTCAATCATATCTATTGTGGGAGTAGTTCTCACTAGCAACGAGAACTATCCTGAGTGGTCCCAAAAGATAAAACACACCATCATTTTCAGTGAGTTGTGGAAAGGAGTGTGTGTTTGAGACAGAGACAAAGAGCCAGAACAACGTACCTCAGACAAGGAGTTCGCCATTTGGGAAAATAAGAACAACAAAGCCTATGCATTAATTGCAACATCTATAATTGAAGAAGTGAGTCACCATATTTTTCCATTTTCAAATGCTTTTGAAGCCTTACAAAAACTGAAGGAACTCTATGACTCACACTCTGCACTTGAAGTTGTTGAACTCATGATTAAACTCTTCACTCTTGAATTACAAAACAATGATCCTTTTGTTCTTGCATCAAAAGTAAAATCTATAATGCATGATATCAAAGTCACTAATGTTGAACTGGATATTTCTTTGATAGCTTTTCTCAAGGCACTTTATCTTACTCCAATTATCTTGAGTCATTGCTAGCAAATGGAAATCTCAAAGATAATACCTTTGACTCTCTTGTGAAAAAAATTGCTGAAAGAGAAAAAAATTTTGGAAAGAAGACAACCCCTAAATCTTTTGAAGAGGCTGTGTGCCTTTCTCATAAAGAAAATAATATTGCCCAAGATTCTTCCAGAGGAAGAGGTGGTCAAAGAGGAAGAGGAAGATATTTCAGAGGTGGGGGGCTAGACACTCTCAAGGAGAAAATTCAGGTTTGCATTGCATACGCTGCAAAAGAAATGGATCACATGATGCCTCCACATGCAAGTTACCTTGGGACAAAATTGAGCAGCAAAGAAACCAACCCAATGGTAAAACTAATGACACAGAGAAGGGTAAAGCACCTGAATCCGCTCATTATGTTGTGGCACAATGTGATATTGGAGTAAATGAAGATTTATTTAATGCTTCACTTGCTTCTTGGAAAAATGATTGGTTGCTTGATTCAGGAGCAACTTGCCACATGACTCATAGAAAATACTCTTTTGAAGAATTTACTGACAATGTTGATGGAGCAATATACTTTGCAGATCAATCAAAAATCAAGCCATCAGGGCTTGGCACAATCAAGGTTAACTTGCCTGGTCTTCCAGACTTCCTTCTGCATCATGTTCTATATCTCCCACAGCCGAAGAGAAACTTGATGTCCTTGGTCCACATCCGCCAGCAAGGTCGCTCCATTCATATGTTTGATGGCAAGCTTGAGGTGAGAAAAGCATCTGACTACTCACTTGTCATGAGGGGGATAGAAGAAGAAAGGCTTCTGAAGCTGCAGGGTACCTCTGCTCGTGCACAACATTTTTCATACAATTTTCATTATGAAGAAGGTACACTTCCATCAAGTTTATTATGGCATGCTAGATTTGGAAATTTGAACTATGACAACCTTCGCTTGTTGAAGAAAAATGGTGTTACTGGTTTGCCTACAATTCCTAGGAAACTTAAGCAATGTGATGCTTGCATTCTAGGAAAGCATAGCAAACAGTCTTTTCATGACTCACATTCAAGGGCACATAGAAAACTTGAACTCATTCATTCAGATTTATGTGGTCCAATGCCTGTTCCTTCTGCAAATGGAAATAAATATGTGATGACATTTATTGATGACTACACCAGAATGTGTTGGGTTTATTTGTTGAATAACAATTTTGATGCTTTTCAAACATTCAAGAATTTTCATACATGGATTGAAAATGACGCACAATCTCATATTGGCTCTATTCGAACTGATAATGGAAAGGAATATACTTCAAATGAATTTGAAAATTGTCTTCGCCAACATGGGATCAAACATCATACAACTGTGCCCTATAATCCCCAACAGAATGGTGTAGTTGAAAGAATGAATAGAACAATCTTAAATATGGTGCACTCCATGATGTTTTTCAAAAATGTAAAATTGATGTTTTGGGTTGATGCAGTTCTATGTGTTGTATATATATAAAGAATAGATGTCCATCTAATGCTATCAGAAACAAGACTCCCTATGAAATGTGGTATGGGCACATTCCTTCGGTAAAGCATCTCAAGGTCTTTGGTTCCACTTGTTATGCCTTCATACCAAAGGTACATAGAAACAAACTTGGTGCAAGAAGTCGTAAGTGTATCTTCCTGGGGTATTCAAACACCTTCAAAGCATATCATCTCTACGATGAAGTCTCAGAAACAAGACTCCCTATGAAATTTGGTATGGGCACATTCCTTCGGTAAAGCATCTCAGGGTCTTTGGTTCCACTTGTTATGCCTTGATACCAAAGGTACATAGAAACACACTTGGTGCAAGAAGTCGTAAGTGTATCTTCCTGGGGTATTCAAACACCTTCAAAGCATATCATCTCTACGATGAAGTCAATAAAAGGTTTGTTGTATCTAGAGATGTAATCTTTCTTGAAACATCCAAAACTAACAATGTTGTTGAGCAGCAACTTGATCGCTTGGATAGATTCGCAAATGCAAAATCTTTTCAAGAATTTGATAATCAGATTCCACATTTTGAAGCGGGGATTTCTATACTAGATCAACCTATGGAATCTTTTTCTGAAGCACTCTCTCCCCCGCATAAAACTCCAACAACTCCTGGACCATCTAAGAAAGGCCCCCCAAAGTGGCTAACAAAGACACTTGAAAGTTTTCATCCTGATGAGGTTGGAAATACAGGAACTAGAAATTCAAACTGACAGAATGGGGGTGATGTAGATGACTCTGATTCACCTGTTAATATGGATGTTTCTTATGATTGTGAATTGAATTTGTCTATAGATTTCGAACCAACTTCCTTCAAAAAAGTTGCCTCTCATGATGAATGGAAAGAAGCGATGCAAAAGGAGTATGATGCCCTAATAAACAATGGCACTTGGAAGCTGGGTGATTCTCCTTTAGGAACCAAACCAATTGGCTGCAAGTGGGTCTACAAGAAAAAGTATAAAGCTGATGGCTCACTTGACAAGCACAAAGCCAGGCTTGTGGCAAAAGGTTTTGCACAGAAGGAAGGGGTCGATTATGAGGAGACTTTTGCCCCACAGCAAAATGGGCTACCATCTGGACACTCTTTGCCCTAGCAGCTCAAAACGGTTGGAAAGTCCATCAAATGGATGTAAAAACTGCTTTCTTGAATGGAAATCTAAAAGATAATGTTTTTATGTCCCATCCTGAAGGATTTGTTGTGAAAGGACATGAACATAAAGTATGCAAACTTGTGAAATCCTTGTATGGCCTCAAACAAGCACCGCGAGCTTGGTATCAAAATTCACTGAGCATCTTCTGAAACTCAATTTCAAACATTATGATCTTGATGATGCAACTTTATTTGTCAAGAAAGTTGGGAAAACATTTGTATATCTTGTGGTATATGTAGATGATCTTTTGATGACAGGAAACAATGAAAGCTACATTGCATCCATAAAAAATGAATTGAGAAAAGGTTTTGAAATGACTGATTTGGGCTATATTCATTACTATCTTGGTATTGAAGTAACTCAACATCCCAAGTCCATATTCCTTTTTCAAAAGAAGTACATTGGAGATCTGTTGAACAGGTTTGGCATGAAAAAATGCAATCCTCTTACTACTCCAATGGAACAAAACTTAAAACTCACATCCATTGAAGGAAAAGAATTTGAGGATGCAACAAAGTATAGAGCAGTGTTGAAAATATCGGTATTGGGAAAATATTGGCGAGGGTCCAGAAAATAACTTATCGGCAATATTGGTGAAAATATCGGCAAGCATAAAAAAATGCATAAAATGTTCATTTTTTTTCAGAATTTTAAACATATAAAGCAATAACAACATAAAATAAACACATTGGCACATAAATATGAAGAAAACACTGATATATATGATGTCAAATAGAAATGATACATCAAAGACGATGCCAAATCCTGCTGATCCCTGATAATTGTCCATTCAATGACTCAAATGAGGAGAACCAATACAAAATAACATCACATATATAAAAATATCTCATCATCATGAGTTATATGTAACATAACAAATAAAACTAGCAGCTATCTATCTGAAATCACTGCCCTCTCCCCCTTTTACGGGAAAACATGATGGGTTGTTTGCCAGGCCTGCCCCTAGTAGTAGAAGGCCCTGACCCTGCCTCTGCACCTAATGTCAAATAATGAGTGCTAGTTATGGGCTATGCTCTCCTATATCTATAGCAGATGGTGTTGATGTTGATGCTCCCGCAGTGTCCTCCTCCTCCTCCTCCTCCTCCTCCTATGAGTGCTACTGCTCCTCCGAGTCCTCCTCCTCTTGTTGCCCCTCTGTTCTAATGGATCATCTGGTACTGGCTCTAACCATGAAGGTGAATCCTCCAAGATGGGCTCCTCAGACTGCACCCTCCACGGAGACAATACATCAATATTGTCTAAGGAAATGGCATCTAGATCCATTGGTGATTCTATTTGCCTCACTCGAAGTCGGATGTTGTAATGCACATACACCAAATCGTTGAGGTGTGTGAACTCCAACCTGTAAGAGTGTCAAAAAAAGTAATGAGTCTTGACTCTTGACTCTTGACACTTGAAGGTCATAAATTAAAAATTAAAAATTACAATAAGTGTAATTGCTAAACTGAAGGCTGGAGCTCAAAGATATACCTGTTGCGCTTTTTCGCGTGTATTTTCTCAAATACACTCTAATTGCGCTCACACCCTGAAGAGCTACATGTTTGACTCAAGATTCGTACGACCAATTTCTGTAAATTTGTTGCCCTTGCACCATAGCTTCGCCACCACATATCTACAACAAAATAATGAAATAAAAAATTCAAAAACTTAAAACATAATTAAACTTTCAAATAAAAGTTACATAATCGAATTTAAAAAAAATAGAATCATAAGTAAGGAAATTCTAAATTGAAAATTCTAATTTCTAATGAGTGATGACTTGTCACTTACGTGGCATGAAGAGGGTCCTTTCCCTAATAGCATCATCAAGGCCAAATAGGCCAACACAATCCCGATAAGACTGTATCTCGCGATTGATTTTGCTAGGAAGATCAGGATCAAGTACCATCCTCTGAATACAGGAATGGAGCCCTTCCATCATCTCGCCATCAAAATCAAAGCCACATTTGTATGAAAATGCGGGGTTGAGGAAGAGTGTTGCTGCATGAATGGGTCAATGAAGCATCCTTGTCCACCGACTATCAATCACATCCCATAATATCATATGCCTATCAAGGCCAATAGAACCCTTATCTGCATAATAAGAACGAATGGCCTCCTTGGCCCTATCCATGCCCTCATACAAATAAGCCATTGCAGGCTTCTCCCCATCCACCAATCTGAGAATCTTTACTATAGGTTCACTAACTGCGCATGCTTCTTCTATTCCACGCCAAAATGTCTCAGAGTACACCATTTTTGCAATGGCTTTCCCATCCTGTCTCCTGTTGTATCTACAATTACGCCAATCGTCAGACACAAACATTTGCTTCAACTCGAACTGACATCGAAGCAAAGACTGAAGAGTAATAAAGTTTGTGGCAAAACGTGTGATGGCAGGACGCCGCAACTCCTTGTTTTTAGTGAACCTCCTCATGAGGCTAAGAACAAAAGCATGGTTATAAATAAACTTGGGGATGCTCCTAGCCATATCAACTGCCTCCTTGATGAAGGAGAGTTTCCCCATATCCTCAAGCAACAAATCGAGACAATGTGCTGCACACAGAGTCCAGAACAATGTGGGATGCCTCTCCATAAGCATCTTGTCGGCAGACACATAATTAGCTGCATTGTCTGTTATGACTTGTGGTGGGCCCCAGTATTGTAGCAATAATGTTGCAACTCCTGGGACTCCCTTCTTTAATTTTATCAACCCAGTAGTTTGTAACAAACTTGGAAGCGACGGTGTTGTATGCACAAGTACTAGCTCTTGCCGCAGCTGTCACTTGGTCAGCTGGCACAAGTCCACGAGGGGCTTAGGCCAACTTATATGAGCTCTGAGAAGAAGCTTTTTAACTGATGGATGAAAGCTAACTCAAAAGAAACTAATCTACTTGCAGAAAGAAACTGAAAAGCTGAAAGGAAATGCAAACCCTAGTAAGCCCTAATTTTACCAGCTAGCCCTACTGAAGCGAAAAAGAGGATGCAAGCTACTGAAAGAGATGCCATTGACTTCTAGGAAGGTAAAATGCATGTGTCTAAGTTATCACTATCTGAAGAAAACATCTTTTTGTATTTTTGAATAAGTTGTCTGAATTATCATGCATGTGCTTTCACTATTTTTTACTGTGCAGAGGTGGATCGGTGAGAGAAAATGCTTGCAGGAGATTGGGAAGGTTCAGAGAGGGCCTAAGGGGTCCCTAGCACTCGTCCAGAGAGTTTCACAAAGTTTGGCGATCAAGAGACCACTTTCGTGAGCTTCTACAGGAAGTCTACAGGGGTTCTACAGGATGTTCTAGAATTTCTACAGGATGTCTGTAATTTTCTACAGGATGTTCAGAAAGGGGATTTTGGAGGATGGATGGAGGGAGAAAGATGAAAGAGTGGGTATGGAGGTGAGATAAGGGTGTGAGAAGGTCTAGGTTTTGGTGGCTGGAGCTGAGGAGTGATAAGGACGGTTGGATTTGTTCAAGGAGAGATAAGGCAATGCTACACAATAATATGGAAAGTAGGTCAATGTGAGGGAACGTGGCAAAGGTAAGGCAAGGATCTGAAATGGAGGATGAAGCAGGTAGGTTGGATGGAGTATAGGCAAATGGAGAAGTATGATAGGCGCTCTGCAAGTTATTTTTCAAACTGAACAAGCAAACACTTAGAAAACCTATGACCTAGTTACTTCACTCTAATCTGACCTAAGTAACAGCAAAAGGAAATGAACAGAAGTTTATTCGAAATGAAATACGTGAAATAACTATGCAACTAAGCAATCATAAACTAAAGCATTTAAACACAACTAATATCAGAGTCTGCAAATGAGAATTCCAACACTAAGGATTGCATGACAAAGCAAAACAATGTTTTTTGTGGCAGCAAGGTCACCTTGGTCCCAGCTCATGATTCCACTGAGGGGGTGGTGAGATCCAAGGTGCTTGGTAGCCTTTTTCTGACGATCTTCCCTGTGATTAACCTATCAAGTAAATCTGAACATGAAAAACTATTTTAATCATCAAAAACGACCTAAGCAACAAAGCAATATTTTAATCTAAATAACATATTTTATTCTAAGAATGCAGCAAAGACACATGAAAGTAAACAAAGGAGGTACTGGGCACTTGAGATGGGCCCAACCCCAAGAGCTACAACCTCCTAAGAGAGATTAGGGCTGGTGCAAAGATGGATTCATCTTATTGATCAAAAGAATAGTTACATTCCAAAAACTGTCCACAAGGAAAACTTGAAAATGTGCTGAAATGGAGAGCTAAACTACTGCTTAAAAAATGACTAAAACCCGAACTACAAACTAGCTAACTTTTGCCTACAAAGTGACTAACTGAAATGAGGCCCTAAGCCCTCTTATTTATACAAATTGAGGACCCCAACAGTCCTCCTAAGCTTTAGGGACTCGACTGCCCAAAACTTGCAGTTAACAGCAGTCCTACTTGACTTGTTCGACTGCCCTTGTGATAATCGATTTGCTGGCCCTTGAGCTCCGCGCTGATGGTGGAGAATTCGAGGTAAGGGCCCATAAATGAAGGGGACACCTTCCTAAAAATCCTCTCCCTTGTTCTTCCACGAATTTGGCTGCCAAGTGCTCATTAAAACCTTTGATTTTGTCTCAAAATTGACAAAACACGCACAAAGTACCATAGACTTTTGGCATAATGAATTAACCATTTCACTCTATTAGCATAAATATAATAAAAAACATGCAATAAACTAATGAGAATGGTGGATTAAGTCGAATTAGGAGGCTGAATGAGCCCATATAATTATCCATTTTTGGGCTCATCATCACCCCCCTACTGAAAGTGTTGCTCATCCTCTGAGCAACTAATCTATCTCTCCATATTTGATGGCCCTGGCGGCCTCCCTGTCATGCCGAGGTTTTAAAGTGATGTCCTCTTCTCAGTCATGAAACCATGCTTTTCTCTCTACTTCTTCCCACTATTTGTGCTCCTTTTCTTGTAGCAGTTTTGTTAAAGCCTCAGCCTTAGCCTACAGCTTGTCCTCTCTCTGATGTTCATCAGATGTTTCCTTGTCTTTCTTTCTTCCTATGATTGTTTGGCCATTTTTTCCTCCAATTTCTTGGTCTCTCTTAGCTTAGCCCAAGTTTCTAGGAGAACAGTCTCAGCATCCTGTAGAGAGGCCGTTGTGTCCAACGTTTTCATTCTTTCTCTCCAGGTGGATGTCTTTGGGCTTCCCCGTTCATAGGTGATGGATGCCTTTGAGGGAGACTTTTCCTTTTGTGTAGCTGGGGTGTCTACAATTGTAATTGGCTTTTTTGACTGTGGTTGGGGTCTGCCAGCTTTTATCCGCATGCTCCTTCTTTCCTTAAAATACATGGAAGGCTCCCTCTTTTGCTGCCTTTTTTGCTTTGGAGATGTGCTAAGGGTAGCCAACACAACTACTATCTCCCTGGCTAAAATCTCAGGCGATTTCTCCTTTTTGTTCCTCTGTTTCCATACTTCCTGTAGAAAGTCCTGTGTCGACTGTTTTCTATCTTCCTGTAGAAACTGTTTTCTGGCTTCCTGTAGAAACTGTCTTTTGGCTTCCTGTAGAACCTGTCTTCACTCTTTTGGTTTGCTTGGCTGGGGGTGTCTTGCCTTTTAATTGTGGTGTGGTTGCCTTGGTTGTGCCCTCACTTGTTTGGACTTCTCCCGTCTCGAGACTGTTTTGGATAAATACCACTGTCTCTCTTCGGCAATCTGGGAGTCGGCGCTTCAATCCTTCCCCCACTCCTTTCGGACCACCTCGACCTCCTGCAAGACAGGAACTTCCCCTATGAACAAATGGTACGATACAGAGTGTAAACTCCTCCACCAGGATCTCCGCCAAGCCTTTCGTCAGTCCCTTCCCTCATACTCTACCATCCAGAAGAACTACCGTCGCCTTCTCCGCCACAAAAAACGACAGTTCATCTCCCAACAAAGAAGGGAGCTTTCCGCCCTCCTTACCCATTCCTCCAAGAAATTCTGGGGCAAGATCCTCCCCCGACGTTCTCCTCCTCCCGCTGATCTCAACCCAGTCTCCATGTTCTCTCACACCTCTCGCCTTTATGACATTCCTGGTCAGTCCCAGATACAGGTCACATCTCCTCCCCTCTCCTGCCACCTATTCACCGATAAAGATGTCAGAGAAGCCATCTAGGCGATGAATAGCAGCAAAGCAGCGGACGAAGAAGGATTCCAAGCCGAATTCTTCAAACATGGCCTACGACCCTTAGTTGGATACCTGGTAGATCTCTTCAACCATGTAGTCCGAGATGGGTTCCCCCCCATATGGTCCCATCATATTATATACCCCATCCATAAGTCATGGAATACCTCGGACCCCAACAACTACAGGACAAGTGGGTCATACATTCTCTAAACTCTATGCCACTATCCTCCACAGAAAGCTTTCCGGAGATTTCGAAGAAAGAGATCTCAGGGCCAGAGGCCAAGTTGGTTTCAGACCAGATCACGAGACCATTGAACACATCTTTACACTTCGTGCTGTGATCGAGGAAGCACGCCACCGGTCCTTGAAGGTATATTGCTTCTTTGTGGACTTCCGGAAGGCCTTTGATTCAGTCCTGAGAGAGGATCTTCTACATCGACTCAAATACATCAATACCTCACACTCCCGACTGACTGCTGTTATGCGTCTTTACGAGTCTGTCTTGGGCCGTCTTCGCACTGTAGGGGGGCTATCTGAGTTCATCCGGAGCACGATTGGAGTCAAGCAGGGGTGCCCACTCTCCCCCACCCTTTTTGGGATTTATATTGATGAGCTCAAAGCTTTTCTGCGGGAACACATACAGGAGTCTGACGGTTGCTATCTTCACCAGGTTTTGATCTATATCTTACTTTTTGTAGATGACATTGCACTCTTATCTTCATCACCAGAAGGGCTCCAGAGGCAGCTGGATGCATTAGCACTATTCTGTGATCTCCAGAAATTGACAGTGAACTTGAGTAAGACAAAAATAATAGTCTTCAACGGGACGAAGAAGTCTCAGGATCTCCAGTTCCTCTTCAAGGGAGAGACAGTGGAGATTACCAATAGCTACACGTACTTGGGAGTGTAGTTTTCGGGCCCTCAGTTCAGTATGCGGCCAGCTCTGCAACCTCGGATCAATAAGGGGTATGGCTCTCTAGCTATATTGGAGAGACAATGTTTCTGCCACCACTTCCAGGACATCTCATCAAAGTTGAGCCTTATGGATACCTTGATCCGACCCACGGTCCTGTACGGATCGGAAATTTGGGGCCCTTCCTTGCTTGAGTCAGATTGGGCAGCAGTCGAGAGTCCAAACCCTTCTCCTCCGACGCATTATCCGTTGCAAGTGTACTATCCCACAACAAATCATACTGGCCGAATTTGGTGCACAGCCCTTCCGCCTTGAGACAGCGTTCAGACTAGTCTCCTTTCTCCACCGAGTTCGAAGCTTCGTAGACACATTGAAAGGCCGCGACAGATACCTTATTTAGCCTACTGCTCTTCTGAGGCCATCGACCGCACACACCCAGGAAAAACCAAGTGTTGGTATACAGGGGTCTCAAAGTTCCTCAAATCAGTGGGACTCCATATAGATCACCTCCCCCCCTTTCGGTACTCCTTGAACGCCCCCAGTAGACCCCCCCCAGGCAGGAACTAAATAAGATCATCAAGGAAGACATCTACAGGCAGTTTATCCAGGTCACATGGATTGACCCCCTGGGGGGGCTGCGTCCAAAGATGGCTTTCTATGCAGAGCACTTCTTGAGTATCAGAGACGGGCTTATAGTTCGCCCCCAGTACACGCTTCGGCATTGGATGCATGCTCTTCGGATCCCCCTCGGGCAGTTCAGAGTTGGATCACACAGGCTTCCGGTAGAGACAGACCACCAGATAGAGAGAGTTGACAAGACTTGCCGGCTATGCCATACACAGGAGGTGGAAAACGAATGGCACTTCATCTTTGGGTGTCCGATATATTATGAGATCAGGGGTCACTTTCACTGTCTATTCAGAGGACCTCATACCCTTTCCAGCTTCTTCAGCTACACGGACCAGAGATGCGTCGCACTTTATATCTAGGAGACTCTTAAGCATCGGGAACATATCCTCCAGCCTCCCGTCCGACCCAACACTACTCGCCAGATCACCTCCTTCTTCAGCATACTTCCCTCAGCCCGAGGAGTTAAGAGATCAACCAGTGAGAATACCGATCAAGCTGGCTCACACATATCGACAAATCCTCGTTCAGTTAAGAGGAGAAGCCCCTTGCCTACGAGGGCCCAGCAGCAGAACCGCGCTAGGCATCTCCCCGAGAGGCGGCCCAGGATCATTAGATCACGGAGACAACACAATGGGAGGCAACCAGCGCCCACCGTTTCAAACCAGCGAACCTTACTGAACTACCCACAGTTCTCCTCTCTCAACCTCGGATGTTAGGAGAATCGGACTCCCACATTCGCGTCCCCAGGGTCTTCTTCACCAGTAATCCTGCGACGCAGTCTAGAGATCAGTCGGCGTGGCCGGGATCGGAACTCCATACGCTCTTCCCGACCCGCCTCGTTTTTATTTCCTATCTTTCTTTCAGTATTTATCTTTCTGAGGAGACCGTTTGGTTCTCCTACTGGGCACGATCCCTTATGTAACCGACAGTCCCTTTGACCTACTTTGTGGTCATTCGTTGGACATTAATAAAATTATCTTATCTTATCTTATCTTATCTGCAATCGTTTCTCCTTTGGTGTTTTTGTGCCTTTGTTACACCCACAGTTTTTGGCTCAGCAGCTTGGCCTTTCCGTCGTTTCTCTTCTTGTTCTTTCTGTGGTGGTCTGTCCTGTGTTTCCTTACCCCTGGCTTTCTCTTCTGCCTCATTGTGCTCCCTTTCTTCATTGCTGGATGAAGTGAGTTCCTCGGCCAGAATTCGAATATCATCATCCTTGGACATGTTGCGGAAAATCTCCCAGGAGAGAGGGACAGTGTAGGTATGGAGGGGATCTTCCACTAAAAGCTTGATAAGCCCATGATGGGCTAGCTGATCCAGTGTCCCTTCCTTCAATTTTGTGCCACACTCAATTAATGATTGTAGGAGGAAATAGGGTTTGCTTAACTTCTGTTCAGAGGGTAAATCCATCCCATGTCTAAGTTCACTTAGCAACTGGAAGTGATAACCATAGACAATACTGAACCGCCCCTCACAGGTAATGTATTTCATGATCTGAGGACTGACCTCGCTCCAAAAAGGATGTAGACTAGCTCTCCGGACCCCATTCTTGTCTTCTGCAAATTGTTCCTCTGGTAGGAAGAATTCTTTTTTTTCTTTTTGGCCCAATGCCCTCTCCTATTTGCTCCAGGGTATCCCTAATGGCAGATCAGTAACTCGACTAATGGGTTGTGGGGTAAGCTTTAGGGTCAACCCTTTGAAATTTACAGTGGCCAGTGTCTTTGATTTAGGCTGCAGGGACATTAAGAACTCCTCTGTTATCTCATCGTCATGACCTTGAATTCTGTCACAAAAGGTTGTCCAATTGGCACGGGTGAATAGGTTCACCACCTCGGGAGTTTCACGCAATTTTCTGGAATCCGAGGGTTCCTTTCTGATAAACCCCCCTGGCATGGTGAGAGTGCTCTGTTTCAATGTTCTGAGCAGAAAGGGACTTCTGTTTTATGGTTTCCTCCTTTGAACTTCAAGATAGGATCTCTCAGGTGTTTATACTTTAACTTCACACCAATTTCCTGGTTCTACTGTTTTTGCTGCCCAAAACTCTACTGTCTGTGTATAAAAGGAAGAATTAGGTTTCCATAGATAGGGCACAGAGCTCCATTTTCATTCCCAGCACACATACAGCCATGTAAATTTGAATTCTTCATGCACAGGTTAACCCTCACAGTGCTTTATCTTTTCTACAGGGAAAAAAATGGTTTAACAGGAACTGTGGAGGAGAATATTGACGCAGAACCGATTGAGAAATTTCGTGCAACACAGGAAAACTGTTGTTTTTGACTCACGACAGACTTGTCTCTAACCCTCCAATCCAAAACAGGTCAATTCATCACCTTTTTGGGGTATATCATGCATGGAAGAGTGTTTTCGATCCTACCTCTCTCGGGACTACCAATTTGTCGAAGAAAAACCAGGCTTCTCTGTTTCGGAAGGCTATGTCGTACTTCCTGTAGAAGACCCCCCCGGTTTCTGTAGAACGCTACTGTGCCTCTGAGCGAGCCCGATACACAACAGAATCTCGAAGACAGGTAGAAACCAGTGGAGGACGACTAGTTCATCATTTTATGGAAGCAGAGGATGCATACTTCAGTCAAGTGCAAATGAACAGCAGGTGGTGTGAGTTTCAGCCGAGCATTTTAAATTGCGACGTGATTCTTGGTGAGGGAGTGAAGTGGCTAGGTGTACGTGGCCACATGCAGACTGCAGTGCTATTTTCTAACTGTATGTTTTCTTCTTAATCAGTTGCACTGGAGTTCAAACGACTAACACTCCCTGTTTTTTTTTTTTATTTCACGTGAGTTACCTGTACACACATGCTGCATGATTTCTGGCTGAGCGCTAGAGAACTGGATGAGGGTGGCCAGTTAGCTAGCCACCGATTTTTTTAATCACCACCATCTCATTGCTCATGCAGTTTCCAAATTACATTCATGCAATCAGAGGAACAAGGTTTAGTCACGTACTTGGAAGTCGAATGTGGCTGCTGTGAGGTGCTTTTTGCTACTGCATGTGTTTTTGTGGTTTCATGATGGCATGGTTTCTGATTCATGGTTGTTTTTCTTGTGCATGTGTCCTCTGGTTGGATCTATGCTGCAGGAATTTGTTTCCACGTTCAGATCTGCACCCTCAAGCCGTTGACGCTGAATTTTCACAAGACAGAAACTTGTTTTCTCCATTGCTGCCGAACAATAGATCGGATCGATCTGAAACTTTTTGAGCATGTTTCTATCATCATTATGCACCTCCCATAGCAAAATTGCGATCAATGGATGCACAAATTTCAAGAAAAACGGAAATGGCTGAAGATTACAGAGATCAATTTCTCGGAAACCGTGCATCGGAATTCGCTGAAATTGCTTGGGTAGGTTACGATCACCCATATGCATCTCTCCATGAAATTGGTTTTGAAACGGATGCATGGATATGGAGAAAATGCAAAAATAGCTGAAGGTGATGGAGGCTGGTTTCTTGGAAATCGTGCACCAGAATTGGCTGAAATCGCTCAGGCATGTCGCCATCATCCCTATACAACTCCTTGTAAAACGGTTTTGTAAATGGATGCACGGTTTTCAAGTTAGGGCGAAAACAAATTTCAGCACTGTGTTTTTGTTTCCAAGCATTCTGCAGTTTTTTTGCATGGTGAGAAAAATGAGCTTGGGCTATGATGTAGGCATGGAAATGATGGAGGAGGAGTTTGAAGATTGTAGGAGGACTTATGAACCCTTTAGGAAGCTATGATGTTCTCCAAACCGCCTTTTTGAAATCCATTTCTAGCTTCCTTTAATTTCTACAGGAACTTCCTGTAGAAGCGCAATGAGGTGGAAAAAATGATGGAGAAAGGTGAGGGATGGAGACATGGATGCTTGCAGGCCTAACCAACAGATTCCAACCATCAGATTCCCTTTTAAAATTGAATTTGGTTCATCCGAAGATTCTACAGGATGTTTCCTGTAGAAATTCAGAACTTCCTGTAGAAACGCCTGTAACATTCTGTAGAAAAGCCTGAAACTTCCTGTAGAAAGCCCATAACTTCTTGTAGAAAGTCCAATCTTGACTTGAATGTGATCAAATCCTAGGAGAGGTGAGTGGCCATGGAGGGAGTGTCTGAAGAGATGTCCTGGAGCTTGGTATGGACTCCTATCCTCGTTTTGCGCGACCCTCCTTACCTGCAATGTATTCCCTGCAACCTGCAATTATTTTACAAAGATTAGGCCTGATTTCTTTTTTCTCTTTTTTTTTCCCTTTTTTTTTTTTTGAAAACAACTAGGATGCCTCATGGAGGTTTTCACCCTAATTGCCTGCCTTGGGCGCCTCCAAGGGAGGTTTTCACCCAGTGATCTTATTCTCTTTTTTTCTTTCTTTTTTCTTTTTTTTTTTTCCAACCCATTGACCGCCTCAAGGAGGTTTTCAATCAATGAGCCAATCTAAGGCACCTCCGAGGAGGTTTTCACCTTAGATTTTTCCTCTTATTTCCATTATTTCATTTTTTTTTTTTATTTCTTCTACCATACCCTACTTGAAAAGCAAAATCGTTCTCAAGTATAAGAATACTTCCAATGGAGCCATGTGCACATCGAAATTAGAGACAAAATGATGTGGAGGCTCGAAATGCATGCTTTGACAGCTATCCGAATTTCAAAGACCAAATGATGTGACTTTGAAGGGATCAAACACAGCTGAGGAAGAGAGTACTGCTGCAACTTAATGACCGTTTGGAACCATATCTCAATATAGCTCTGATATCCTTGGTCCTTTTGCTGATCTGAATCATTCTCCATATCTTCTTATATCATGACCTTCATATCTTCCTCTTTTTGCTGAGTTTTCTCTTGAATACATAGAGGATTTGATGGTAACCATGAGGGAGTTCTCTCGATCTCTGATTCTGATGTCTTCTCTTCATCAAGTGCAGCCCATGGTTCTTTGATCTCCTCTTTTGAATCTTCTTTTGCTGGATGCGGTCCTTCAATGCTTTCTAAATAATCTCTTTTTTGCAATACTCTTCCTGAGCTATGGTGAAGATCATTGAGCTCAAGAGGAGTCATTTGGACATGTTGTGCCTCAGCTTTGCAATTGGGTTAAGCTATTCCAATGTGCGGGGTTGGAAGTGGTGGTATGGGTAGTTGAGAGGGGGTGTATATTTGAGATGGATGTGGATGGGGTTGTGGTTGGGCAGGTGGTGGAGGCAAATGAGTGGGAGGAGAGTTGTACTGGGGCCTCCAGCCCTGATGAGATGCATTCCACTGAGGCTGTGGCTGAGCATAAGAGTGAAACGAATGAGCAACTGGAGAAGCATGGCGGTATTGAGGGGATACAACAAGGGAGGTGTGGACTAGGAAGGATTGAGCAGGGGACCCCAAGAAGGCATGGAAGTTTGCCTTGATTAAGGGTCAGAAATAAAGGTTCTCAATGTCCTTTGCAGTTCCTACTGGTAAGGTCTGGGTTCATGTGGCCTCCTTTGGTTCATATAATAGAGTGATTCAGTGGCTCCTTTGGCTTTCTGATATGCAGCTTTAAGTCTAGGCAAGGAAGGGCACTGATTCGTAGGATGGTATTCTTCACAGACAAAACACACTTCTATGGAGTACAATGGACATTCGTTCCTAGGATGCTTTCTGGTGCACCTGGGACAAAATATGGCCAAAGCCCTCTTGGCTTCCTCTTGCTTCCTTTGGATCTGCAAGGTATCCAGTTGCATGGTAAGAAACTGCCTCACCTCTCTCTTGAAATCTTCCATCTGAGTTGCAAGCTCGTTTTTGTATAAGGTACTGCTCCCAACTTTTCTGCTTGTAGCCATTTGCTCTAGAGGAATGTTTTCTTCTTCTTCTCCCCTAGAGGTTTTTCAAATATGTCTTGATGTCCTCCTAGGGGTTCTTCTCAATCACGACCATCGAAGAAGAGAGAAGGTTGGCTGTGTGAAGCAGTGGGAGTGTTGTGCAAAGATTTCTCTGAATTATCTCTACTCTTACAAGGCATGAAAGGAAATCTTTTTGGTTGATTTTTTTTATTTTTTTATTTTTTTTATTTTCTGCTTGTACCTACAAAACTGAAATAGATTGAACCGCAACTAACTAAAATCTATCTTTCTGAAATGAAAATGCGGAATTGAAATGAAAGCAGGAAATGACTAATCTATTTCGCTGAAATGAAATTGCAGGAATGAAATGCTAAGCTACGCTTGTAGAAATGAAATTGCAAAATTGAAATGCTAATCTACGCTTGCAAAATCGAAATGCTAATCTACGCTTGCAAAATTGAAATTGCCGAATTGAAATGCTAATCTATGAAAGCAGGAAATGTCTACTCTACTTTTGCGGAAATGAAATTGCAGAATGGAAATGAAATAAACTACTTAGCAGAAGGTTGTAGTGGAAAATAGAAGAATAGCAACAATCACCAATACTCTGACTTTTCCCCGGCAACGACGCCAAAAAGAGTGGTGAGCCCCAGTATTGCAGCAACAATGCTACATCTCTTAGAACTCCCTTCTTTAATTTTATCAACCCAGTGGTTCGTAACAAACTTGGAAGTGACGGTGTTGTATGCATAAGTACTAGCTCTTGCCGCAGCTGTCACTTGGTCAACTAGCACAAGTCCGCCAGGAGCTTAAGCCAACTTCTATGGGCTCTTAGAAGAAGCTTTTTAACTGATGGACGAAAGCTAACTCAAAGAAGGCTAATCTACTTACAAAAAGAAACTGGAAAGCTGAAAGGAAATGTAAACCTTAGCAAACCCTAATTTTACCAACTAGCCCTACTGATGCAAGAAAGAGGATGCAAGCTACAGAAAGAGATGCCATTGAATTCTAGGAAGGTAAAATGTATGTGTCTAAGCTACTTCTATAGTAACATCTGAAAAAAACATCTTTTTGTATTTTTGAATAAGTTGTCAGAACTATCATGCATGTGCTTTTAACTCGATTTGACTGTACAAAGATGGATTGGTGAAAGGAAATGCTTGCAAGAGGTTGGGAAGGTTAGAAGAGGTCCTAAGGGGTCCCTAGAACCCTTCTTGAGAGTTTCACAGTGATCGGATCTCAAGAAATCATTTTCGTGAGCTTCTACAGGAAGTCTATAGGAGTTCTACAGGATGTTCAGAAATGAGATTTTGGAGAATTTATGGAGGCAAAAAGGTGGAGGAATGAGTATGGAGGTGAGATAAGGGTGTGAGGAGGTTCAAGACTTGGTGGATGGAGTTGAGGAGTGGCGCAGATGGTTAGATTTGTTCGAGGGATGAAACGATGTTGCGCGAGAAGATGAGAATCATGGCAAGTAAGTGAATGAGGCAAATGCAAGGTAAGGGTTCTAAGTGAAGGATGAAATAGGTAGGTTGGATGGAGTATGTGTAGGTAAGGAGGGATAACAAGTAATTTGCAAGTGGTTTTTCAAACTTCACAAACAAACACTTATAAAACCTATGAGCTAGTTACTTCACTCTAATCTGACCTAACATCAAAAGGAAATGAACATAAGTTTATTCGAAATGAAATACGTGAAATAACTATGCAACTAAGAAATCATAAACTGAAGCATGCAATGAAAACTGATATCAAGTTCGACAACTAAGAATCTAACACTACTAATTGCATGGTGAAGCAAAGACAGTGTTTTTGGTGGTAGCAAGGTGGCCTTGGTCCCAGCTCATGATTCCATTGAGGGAGAGATGAGATCCAAGGTGCTTGATGGCCTTTTTCTGAAGATCTTCCCTGTTATTGACGTATCAAACAAATATAAACATGAAAAGCTATTTTAATCACCAAAAGAAATCTAAATAACAAAAAAAGATTTAAATCTAAATAGCAGATTTTATTCTAATAATGCAGCAAAGACACATAAAAGTAAACAAAGGAGGTACTGGGCACTTGAGATGGGCCCAACCCCAAGAGCTACAGCCTCCTAAGAGAGATTAGAGATGGTGCAAAGCTGGATTCATCTTTATTGCTCAAGAAATAATAGTTACATCAAAAACTGTCCACAAGGAAAACTTGAAAATGTGCTGAAATGCAGAGCTAAACTACTGCCTAAAAAACGACTAAAATCGAACTGCAAACTAGCTAGCTTCTACCTACAAAGTGACTAACTACTGGCTAACCAAAATGAGGCCCTAAGCCTTCTTATTTATACAAATTGAGGACCCCAACAGTCCTCCTAATGTTCAGGGACTTAGCTGCCAAAACTTGTAGTTAACAGCAGTCCTACTTGACTTGCTTGGCTACCCTTGTGATAATTGATTTGGTGGCCCTTGAACTCCGAGTTCATGGTGGAGAATTTGAGGTAAGAGCCCGTAAATGAAGGGGACACCTTCATAAAATTCCTCTCCACGAATTTGGTTGCCAAGTGCTCAGTTAAACCTTTGATTTTGTCTCCAAATTGACCAAAAAGATTGCATAAAGCGCACATTAGACTTGTTGGCATAATGACTAACCCAATTCACTCTATTAGCATAAATATAATAAAAAACATGCAATAAACTAATGAGAATGGTGGATTAAGTCGAATTAGGAGGTTGAATGAGCCCATATAATTATCCATTTTTGGCGCTCATCATCACCCCCTACTGAAAGTGTTGCTCATCCTCTGAGCAACTAATCTATCTCCTCCTCTTTGATGGTCTTGGTGGCCTCCCTTTCATGCGATGATCCTGAAGTGATGTCCTCTTTTCGGTCATGAAACCATGCTTTTCTCTCTTCTTCTTCCCACTGCCTGTGCTCCTTTTCCTAGAGAATTATCAGCTTCCTGTAGAACTGTCTCAACATCCTGTAGAGAGGCCTTTGTGTCCGACATTTTCATTATTTCTCTCTAGGTGGATGTCTTCGAGCTTCCCCATTTATAGGTGATGGATGCCTTTGAGGGAGACTTTTCCTTTTGTGTAGCTGAGGTGTCTACAATTGTAATTGGCTCTTTTGACTATGGTTGGGGTCTGCCAATTTTTACCCGCATGCTCCTTCTTGCCTTAAAATACATGGGAGGCTCCCTCTTTCGCTTCCCTTTCTGATTTGGAGATGTGCTTAGGGTGGCCAGCACAGCTGCTGCCTCCCTAGCTAAAATCTCAGGCGATTTTTCCTTCTGTTGCCCTGTTTCTAGACTTCCTGTAGAAAGTCCTGTGTTGACTGTTTTCTGGCTTCCTGTAGAAACGGTTTTCATGCTTCCCATAGAAACTGTTTCAACTGTTTTGGTTTGCTTGGCTGGATGTGGCTCTTCCTCCTTTTTTGCCTCTTCTTTTGTTTTCTCTGCCTCTGTTAGCTTGCTTCCTCAAACTCTGTTTTGGCTTTCTTTTCATCTTGTTTAGTTTCTGCCTTCTCTGCTGTAGTCTTTTTCTTTTCTGTTCTTCCTTTGTTTTGCCCTCTGCTTGAATGATTTGTGCTTCTTCATCATTGGTTTTTTTCACATTCTTCAGGCTTGATTCTTCCCTTGAATTACATCACTTCTTTTGCATAAACATGCAACAAATAAAATTGTTTGCTTTCTTCTTCTCTTGAAGCCAGAAATTTTGCAAAAAACCCATGTTTTCTTCTAAAAAGATAGCTCATTGCCCCTCTTGTAAACTTGTTATTGCTCTTGGAATTTTCATGTTTTTCACAACAACAACTTCCAATTTTTTCTTTCTTCAAACTTTTCCAACCTGAATTTGCTTTTTGGTTTTTGAAAAGAAATCAATTCTTTTGACAGATCAGAAAATAAATAACATAGTTTTTATTTGTTTTAGAAAGTGGATAGTCTTGCAAATTCATTCTTTCACACATGCTTAGTTCCTATGGTTGCATCTCTCTTTTCAAAAGAAGGTGAGAAAGAAGAAGCCATAATTTGAATGCAGACGGAAAAAAGAACTGTGTAGAACTCAGAAAATATGCAAGCAGAATTTTCACATTTTTTCAATGTGCAGGCCGACTTTTCCTCTCATTTTTTTAATTTAATTCCATGTTCAATTCACCATTTTGCACCAACAAATCATGCACAACAAAGTTTCCCTGATCCTACCTCGTTTGGAGCTTAAAATTTTCCGAAAATCCCAGGTTTTCTTTCTGCATGGTTGTTTTCTATGTTTCTTGTAGAAGACTTCCTGTAGAACGAAACTGCGCTTCCTATAGAGCCCGATAGGCGAGAATTAAAAAAAAAAAACGGCAGAAATCTCGAGAAATCAGGCAGGAATCTTGCAGAGGACCACTGGTTAACTGATCTGAACGTGGTGGACGGGTGCTCCAGTTGTGATCGTAGTTGAACATAGGGTGGTGAGAGTCAGCCGAGCATTTTTGTAATTGCTGCGTGATTTGTAGTGAGGGAGTGAAGTGGCTAGGTGTACGTGGCCACATGCAGACGGTAGTGTTGTTTATAAACTGTATGTTTTCCCCCTGTAATCACTGCCATCAATTGCACTGAGGTTTAAACGGCCAACACTCCCTGTTTTTTTTAATTTCATGTGAGTTGTCTAACACGTACGCTGCATGATTCCTGGCTGAGCACTAGAGAATTGGACAAGGAACTATCGGCTTAATCCCACCACTTCATTCGTTATGCACTTTCGAATTATATTGATGCAAATAGAGGAGCTGGTTTAGACACATATCTGCAAGTCGACGTGCTGCTAGGTCCGTTTACGCTGCTGCATGGTCATATTCCATTGCTGCATGCCGGGATCCTTTGTGCTATAATCTTTTTGTTGTCTGATGTGTGGTTATTTTACTTGTACAGGTATCCTCTGGCCAGATCTAAGCTGGAGGAGTTCATTTCCACGTTCAGCGCTGCACCCTCAAGCTGCCGATGTTGAATTTTCACTGGACAGAAACTTGTTCTCACCATTGCTACCGAACAATAAACCAGATCGATCTGAAACTTTTTGAGCGTCCTCCTATCATCATTATGCACCTCTCATAGCAAAATGGTGGTCAATGGATGCACAGATTTCGAGAAACATGGAAAATGGCTGAAGATTACAGAGATCAATTTCTCAGAAACCATGCATTGGAATTGGCAGAAATTGCTTGGGTAGGTTACTATAACCCATATACATCTCCCCATGAAACAGGTTTTGAAACGGATGCACGGATATGGAGAAAATGCAAAAATGGTTGAAGGTGATGGAGGCTGATTTCTTGGAAACCGTGCATCAGAATTGGCTGAAATTGCTCGGGCATGTTTCCATTGTCCCTATACAACTCCCTCTGTAACGGTTTTGTAAATGGATGCACAGTTTTCAAGTTATGGAAAAAACAAATTCAGTTCTATGTATTTTTTCTTCAAAGCATTTTGCAAGTTTTTGCATGGAAAGAAAAACTGAGCTTGGGCTGTGATGCAGGCATGGAGATGATGTAGGAGGAGTCTGAAGATTGCAGAATGACTTCTGAACCCTTGAGGAAGCTAGCATGTTCGCCAGACTACCTTTTTGAAATCCATTTCTAGCCTTTTGTAATTTCTATAGGAACTTCCTGTAGAAAATACAGTTTTCATAAAAGAAGTACAATGAGGTGGAAAAAATGATGGAGAAAGGTGAGACATGGAAACATGGATGCTTGCAGGCCTAACCAATAGATTCCAAGCTTTATATTCCCTTCCAAAATCGAATCTGGCTTGCCTGAAGGTTCTACAGGATGTTTCCTGTAGAAATACAAAACTTCCTATAGAAACGCCTGTAGCTTCCTGTAGAAAAGCCTATAGCTTCCTGTAGAAAGCCCAGAACTTACTGTAGGAGGCCCAATCTCAACCCGAATGTGACCAAATCCTAGGAGAGGTGAATGGCCATGGAGGGGGTGTCTGAAGGGGTGTCCTTGAGCCTGGTACAGACTCCTGTACTTGTTTTGCGCGCCCCTCTTTTCCTGCAATGTATTCCCTACAACCTGCAATTATTTTACAAACATTAGGCCTGATTTCTTTGTTCTCTTTTTTCTTTTTTTCATTTTTTTCCTTTTTTTTTATGAAAACAACTAGGGCACCTCATGGAAGTTTTCACCCTAATTTCCTGCCCTCGGCACCTCCAAGGGAGGTTTTCACCCAGGGATCTTTTTTTTTTTTTTCAACCCATTGACCGTCTCATGGAGGCTTCAACCAATGAGCCAATCTAAGGCGCCTCCGAGGAGGTTTTCACCTTAAATTTTTCCTCTTATTTCCATTTTTTTCATATTTTTTTTTTTCACCCTACCCTACTTGAAAAACAAAATCATTATCAAGTATAAGAATACTTCCAATGGAGCCATGTGCAAATCGAGATTAGAGACAAAATGATGTGGAGGCTCGAAATGCATGCTTTGACAGGTATCCAGATTTCAGAGAACAAATGATTTGACTTTCAAGAGGTCGAGCATAACTGAGGAAGAGAGTACTGCTGCAACTTAGTGACCATCTAAAACCATATCTCAATATAGCTCTGATATCCTTGCTCCTTTTTTTCATCTGGATCATTCTCCATATCACCTTCTTTCATGACCTTCATATCTTCCTTTTTTTGCTGAGTTTTCTCTTGAGTACATGGAAGATTTTATGATAACCATGAGGGAACTCTCTCGATCTCTAATTTTGATGTCTTCTCTTCATCAAGTGTAGCCCATGGTTCTTTGATCTCTTCTTTTGAATCTTCTTTTGCTGGATGTGGTCCTTCAATGCTTTTAAGATAATCTCTTTCTTGTAATACTCTTCCTGAGCTATGGTGAAGATCATTGAGCTCAACAGGAGTCATTTGGACATGTTGTGCCTCAACTTTGCAATTGGATTGAGCTACTTCATTGTATGGTTTTGGGAATGCTGGTACGGGTAGTTGAGTGGAGGTGTATATTTGAGATGGATGTGGATGGGGTTGTGTTTGGGCAGGTGGTGGAGGCAAATGAGTGGGAGGAGAGTTGTACTGGGGCCTCCACCCCTAATGAGGTGCATTCCACTAAAGCTGTGGCAGAGCATAAGAGTGAGACGAATGAGCAGCTGGTTGGGCATAATGTGGATCTGTGAAGGAACAAGGAGGAGGTGTGAACTAGGAAGGATGAGCAGGGGGACCCCAAGAAGGCATGGAAGTGGCTTGATAGGGGTTATAATAGGTCTGAGATGTCTCTTGTATTCCTTGTTGGTAGGGTATGGGTCCATGTGGCCTCCTTTGGTTCATATAATAGAGTGATTCAGTGGCTCTTTTGGCTCTCTGATATGCAGCTTTAAGTTCAGGCAAGGAAGGGCACTAATTCGTAGGATGGTATTCTTTACAAACAAAACATACTTCTAGGGAGTGCATTGGACATTCGTTCCTAGGATGCTTTCTAGTGCACCTGGGACAAAAGATGACCAAAGCCCTCTTGGCTCCCTCTTGCTTCTTTTGGATCTGTAAGGTATCTAGTTGCATGGCAAGAAATTGCCTTATATCACTCTTGAAATCTTCCATCTAATTTGAAAATTCATTTTTGGATAAGGTTCTTCTCCAAACATTTTTGCTTGTAGCCATTTGCTCCAGAGGAATGTTTCATTCTTCTTCTCCCCTACAGGTTCTTCAAATATGTCTTGTCGTCCACCTAAGGGTTTTTTAATCACAACCATTGAAGAAGAGAGAAGGTTGGCTGTGTGAAGCAGTGGAGGTGTTGTTGAATCATTTTTCTGAATTATCTCTACTCCTACAAGGCATGAAAGAAATTTTTCTTGGTTGATTTTTGTTTTGTTTTGTTTTTTTTTTCTACTTGTACCTGCAAAACTGAAATAGATTGAACTGCAACTAACTATCTTACTGAAATGAGAATGTGGAATTGAAAGGAAAGCAGGAAATAACTAATGTATTTTGTTGAAATGAAATTGCAGGAATGAAATGCTAAGCTACGCTTGCAGAATTGAAATTGCGGAATTGAAATGCTAATCTACGCTTGCAGAATCGAAATGCTAATCCACGCTTGCAGAATTGAAATTTCCGAATTGAAATGCTAATATATGAAAGCAGGAAATGTCTACTCTACTTTTGCAGAAATGGAATTGCAGAATAGAAATGAAATAAAATACTTAGCAGAAGGTTGTAGTGGAAAATAGAAGAAAAGTAGCAATCACCAATACTCTAACGCTTCCCCGGCAATGGCGCCAAAAAGAGTGGTGAGCCCCAGTATTGCAGCAAAAATGCTACAACTCTTGGAACTCCCTTTAATTTTATCAACCCGGTAGTTCGTAACAAACTTGGAAGTGACGGTGTTGTATGCACAAGTACTAGCTCTTGCCGCAGCTATCACTTGGTCAGCTGGCACAAGTCTGCTAGAAGTTTAAGCAAAGTTCTATGGGCTCTCAGAAGAAGCTTTTTAGCTGATGGATGAAAGCTAACTCAAAGAAGGCTAATCTACTTGCAAAAAGAAACTCGAAAGCTGAAAGGAAATGTAAACCCTAGCAAACCCTAATTTTACCAACTAGCCCTACTGATGCAATAAAGAGGATGCAAGCCACTGAAAGAGATGCCATTGACTTCTAGGAAGGTAAAATGTATGTGTCTAAGCTACTTCTATAGTAACATTTGAAAAAAAACATCTTTTTGTATTTTTGAATAAGTTGTTAGAACTATCATGCATGTGCTTTTAACTGGCTTTGATTGTGCAGAGGTGGATTGGCGAAAGGAAATGCTTGCAGGAGGTTGGGAAGGTTAGAAGAGGTTTTAAGGGGTCCCTAGCACCCTTCCTGAGAGTTTCACAGTGATCGGATCTCAAGAAATCACTTTCGTGAGCTTCTACATGAAGTCTGCAGGGGTTCTACAGGATGTTCTGGAATTTTCTACATAATGTTCAGAAATGAGATTTTGGAGAATTTATGGAGGGAAAAAGGTGGAGGAATGAGTATGGAGGTGAGATAGGGGTGTGAGGAGGTTCAAGACTTGGTTGATGGAGTTGAGGAGTGGCACAGATGGTTAGATTTGTTCAAGGAGGGATGAAACGATGTTGCACGAGAAGATGAGAATCATGGCAAGTAAGTGAATGAGGCAAATGCAAATTAAGGGTTCTAAGTGAAGGATGAAACAGGTAGGTTGGATGGAGTATGTGCAGGTAAGGAGGGATAACAGGTACTCTGCAAGTGGTTTTTGAACAAACAAACACTTATAAAACCTATGACCTAATTACTTCACTCTAATCTGACCTAACATCAAAAGGAAATGAACAGAAGTTTATTCGAAATGAAATACGTGAAATAACTATGCAACTAAGAAATCATAAACTGAAGCATGCAATCAAAACTGATATCAAGTTCGACAACTAAGAATCCAACACTACTAATTGCATGGTGAAGCAAAGAGAGTGTTTTTGGTGGCAGCAAGGTGGCCTTGGTCCCAGCTCATGATTCCACTGAGGGAGAGATGAGATCCAAGGTCCTTGATGGCCTTTTTTCTGAAGATCTTCCTTGTTATTGACTTATCAAACAAATCTGAACATGAAAGGCTACTTTAATCACCAAAAGCAATCTACATAACAAAACAAGATTTAAATCTAAATAGCAGATTTTATTCTAAGAATGCAGCAAAGACACATAAAAGTAAACAAAGGAGGTACTGGGCACTTGAGATGGGCCCAACCCCAAGAGCTACAACCTCCTAAGAGAGATTATAGCTGGTGCAAAGCTGGATTCATCTTTATTGCTCAAGAAATAATAGTTATATCAAAAACTGTCCACAAGGAAAACTTGAAAATGTGCTGAAATGCAGAACTAAACTACTTCCTAAAAAATGACTGAAATTGAACTACAAACTAGCTAGCTTCTACCTACAAAGTGACTAAATATTGGCTAACCAAAATGAGGCCCTAAGCCTTATTATTTATACAAATTGAGGACCCCAACAGTCCTTCTAAACTTTAGGGACTTGGCTGCCAAAACTTGTAGTTAACAACAGTCCTACTTGACTTGCTTGGCTTCCCTTGTGATAATTGATTTGGTGGCCCTTGAACTCTAAGCTGATGGTGGAGAATTCGAGGTAAGGGCCCATAAATGAAGGGGACACCTTCCTAAAAATCCTCTCCACGAATTTGGCTGCCAAGTGTTCATTTAAACCTTTGATTTTGTCTCCAAATTGACCAAAAAGACTGCATAAAGCACACATTAAACTTGTTGGCATAATGACTAACCCAATTCACTCTATTAGCATAAATATAATAAAAAACATGCAATAAAATAATGAGAATGGTGGATTAAGTCAAATTAGGAGGTTGAATGAGCCCATATAATTATCCATTTTGGGGCTCATCACTAGTAGTAGTGGCAAAAGGAAGAAAACCAGTATAGGATCACGGAAAGAGGAAGTTCTTGTCATAACAGAGGGAGAAAAAAGTTATAGAGTGAGATCAGATTCAATCATGATGCAGGAAAATTTGACAGAAGAAGCAAAAAGAAGTAGAGGACACATACAACAGAGTGAAGGAAGAGAGGAAAGCATAGTTTGCAGGTAGCAGAACTGAGATCACAACAAGAAGAACAAGAGTCGACGGAAGAACAGGAGCTGAGATGCAGAAATAGGAAGAAGAAAAAAGGCAAGGCGCAATGACAGAGAAAACAATGCTAATATAGGTTGATGAGTTGGAAGATCCAACAACTGAGGAAGAGAGTGAACAAATGCAGGTCCCCTCACCAAATCTAAACACGAGAACCAAGTTTGATCAGAGGTCAACAGGTACATGGAGAAGTTAATGCACAAGGCCACCAGTGATGACTTGCATCTAAGCACATACAACATGCAGGAGTACATCAATGGTCCAACGACACTCAGGACAATGTTGCACATACTTCAATATGATATGGACATAGGTTCCAATACCATACGCCCAGATGCCATGGAGGCAAGAAGCTGCTTTCAGCAAGACAACCTCAGGCAGTTTGGGGAAATCACAACACAGTACCAAGCTTGGCATCAGTACATGACCAAGAAGCATCAAGTGGATGTTGTCGAGTTGGTATTTCCAAACCTCAGAGTCATAGTGTTTTTTCTTGTTAGGTTGTCTCTAGCCTATTTTGTCTCACATGGGTACATGTGGAAAATGTGTATTATTTGTAATTGGGTTGTAAGTGAAATTCCAAGTGTCACCAATGGAATGTGAACAATCACTATGTAATGTAATGAGTTTTGTAAAGAAGTTGAAGAGTCATGAGGGTAGGTGAAGAGTCACAAATGGGAATGTCAAGGGTCACCCCACCCTTTGTTATAAATAGAACCTCATCACTCATAGAATGAGATTTTGGGAGCCAAGATTTTGGCTAGGCATTTCTTAGAGAAGGCTTGGAGAGTATTGTGATGAGTCTTGGCTTCTCCACAGTGTAGAGCGAGTACATCTCTTTGGAAGAGTAGGCAGTGTTGACGGTAATGTTCCACTATCGGGGCTAGTGGTTGTCAATGGTGTATGTATGGATGGAACTTTTACTTAATAATATAATTGAGCTAACACGTTTTCATTCATATGTTGTTATTGTAGTTCGAATATTCTGGTTACTTTAGCAATGTATGTTATTTCACTTTCGCATTTGTGTATGAACTATTTTGTATGTGATTGTATGAATATTGTTGAAGACGTGTTGTTGTGTTAACCCGTCACTTTGGATTGTGGATTATTCTGCTTCTAGCCTGTGATTTCATATGCTCGTGTGTTCCTTTTAGGCTGTGTACTATTATAGGCTTCTAAGGGACACACTTCCTTTTCCCCTCCATGTGATAGAACCCCTATGCATCTCACTTTACTCGCTACAAGGTCACACAATTTCTTCCGACAAAGTTTTCATACTTACCTCTGCGTGCTACCAC
This sequence comes from Pinus taeda, assembly GCA_000404065.3. NCBI lineage: Eukaryota > Viridiplantae > Streptophyta > Pinopsida > Pinales > Pinaceae > Pinus > Pinus taeda. Next base: position 10,211 of record APFE031027365.1, on the reverse strand, counting down.
AGTCAAGGCACTACTGTACTACCCACTATTAGGACTCCTACTCCAAACGGTTTGAGGTCTAGTTTGGACTTATTATCGAGGAGATCCCCTAACATGTTGGCGGTTCCGACACCATCAACAAGTGCTCAAACTATTGGAGGAGAAACAATTATATGCAAAAACCTCCAAATGTTTCTTTGCAGTACAAGAGGTGGAATATTTGGGTCATATTGTATCTCATGAGGGTGTTAAGGTAGACCCTAGCAAAATTAAAGCCATTAAGGAATGGAAAATCCCCACAACCATAAGGAATCTTCAAGGATTTCTCGAGTTGACAAGGTATTATCACAAGTTTGTTAAGAATTATGGGGGAATAGAAGCACCTCTAGCAACATTATTGAAGAAAGATGCATTTTCTTGTACTCAATAAGCAACTAAGCCCTTTGAACATCTTAAAGAGGCAATGTGCCAAGCACTAGTCTTAGCTACACAAGACTTCACAAAAACCTTTATTGTGGAATGTGATCCCTCAAGAAATGGAATTGGTGCTATTTTAATGCAAGAAGGAAGACCCATAGCTTTTGAAAGTCATCCAATCAAGGGAAATTATTTATACAAAGCTATTTATGAGAAGGAAATGTTTGCAATACTACATGCACTGAAGCAATGGAGACCTTACCTAATAGGAAGACACTTCAATGTAAAAACATATCATGATAGTATTAAATACCTTTTGGAACAAAGATTATCTTCAAAAGAGCAACAAAAATGGGTGACAAAGATGTTGGGTTATGGCTTTGAAATCATCTACATAAAAGGGAAGCAAAATGGTGTTGCAAATGCACTCTCAAGAAAGGAGGAGATGTGGAAGCATTGCTTTGTGCCATTTCTATTATCCAACCTGAGTAGATAACTTAAGTAAGGGATGAATGGAAGAATGATGAAGAGGTGTGGTCACTCATTCAAAAGTTGTAAACACATCCCAGTACATTTGATACATTTAGCCTGAAAAAGGATTCAGCATGGTACAAAGGTCTCTTATATCTTTGTAAGAATTCCCAACTGAAATAAAATATTCTTTTGGAATTGCATGCCTCTCCCTTAGGAGGGCACTCAGGATTTTAAAAACTTACCATAGGGTCAAGAAGGATTTTTTTTGGGATGGCCTTAAATTTGATATTCAAAAGTTTGTGGTAGAATGTTTGGTTTTCCAACAAAATAAAGTAGAGACAATTAATACCCCAGGTCTATTAAAACCTTTATCCATTCCAAGTCAGCATTGGGAGGAGGTCTCAAAGGATTTTATCATAGTTTTACTCAAGTATGAAGGAAAGAGTGTCATCGTGGTGGTCGTTGATAGACTTACCAAGTATGCACACTTTTGTGCATAATCTCATCCTTTTAAATCTAGTACAATTTCTACTACATTTATGGAAGCAATTCAAAAGTTTCATGGAAATACAAAGATCATAGTAAGTGATAGAGATCCCATTTTCACTGGAAATTTTTGGACGGAAGTATTTTCTTGTTTTGGTACCCAATTAGCTCATAGCTCATGTTTGCAAGTTGAAGAAAGATTTATAGTGTCAAGTGATGGTTGCAAATGGAGGAACTATAAATTACTTTAGAAAGTGCCATAATATCAAGCTAACCATGGGGGGATATGTATCGAATAGTCCACTTATTTCTATTTCAATGGGTGGTGTTGATGTTGTACTAGGAGTCTAATGGTTACAGTCTTTGGGGACGATAGCTTTTAATTTTCAAGAACTTTTCTTGACTTTTTTTTGGGAAGGAAAGGAAGTTGAATTAATGGGTATCGCAAGGAAACCAAGAAATATAATTAGCTCCAATGGCATGAAAAAGATTCTCAAGAAAGAACAATATGGCGTAATTGCACAATTATTCTCACTAGAGGTTCAAACATTGAAATCATCTATTTCTACAGATCTCCAAAATGTCTTGGAAAATCATTCCAAGGTATTTGAGACTCTCAAAGGCCTTCCACTTATTCATGATCATGATCATTCTATTCATTTGATTCTATGAAGTTTTCCTCCAAACATTAGTCCTTATAGATATCCCTAAGCCAAAAAGAGTGAAATTGAATGTATGGTTACAGAAATGCTAGAGGTCGGTATAATTCAATCTAGTCAAAGTGCTTTCTCTGCTCCAGTATTGTTGGTGCACAAGAAAGATGGATCATGGCATATGTGTCCATATTAAAGGGATCTCAACAAGCTCACTATTAAAGATAAATTTCCCATTCATGTCATTGATGAATTGTTGGATGAATTACATGGAGCAATTTACTTCACCAAGATGGATCTTCGTTCAAGATACCATCATATCAGAATGAAGACTGAAGACATTCCGAAACAATGTTCAAAAATCAGGAGGGTCATTATGAATTTTTGGTCATGCATTTTGGCATTATTAATGCACCTTCCACATTTCAAGTTTTGACGAGTTCCATTTTCAAACCCTTCCTTATAAAATTTGTGTTAGTATTTTTTTGATGATATAGTAATGTACAATAAGTCTTGGAAGGATCATGTTCAACATGTTGACAGGGTGCTCGAACTATTGGAGGAGAAACAATTATATTAAAAAACCTCTAAATGTTTCTTTCGAGTATAAGAAGTGGAATATTTGGGTCATATTGTATCTCATGAGGGTGTTAAGGTAGACCCTAGAAAAATTACAGCCATTAAGGAATGGAAAATCCCCATAATCATAAAGTATCTTCGAGGATTTCTGAGGTTGACAAGGTATTATCACAAGTTTGTTAAGAATTATGGGAGAATAGAAGCACCTCAAGCAACATTACTGAAGAAAGATGCATTTTCTTGGACTCCATAAGCAACTAAGGACTTTGAACATCTTAAAGAGGAAATGTGCCAAGCACTGGTCTCAGTTGCACCAGACTTCACAAAAGACTTTATTGTGGAATGTGATGCCTTAGGAAATGGAATTGGTGCTATTTTAATGCAAGAAGGAATACCCATTGCTTTCAAAATTCGTCCAAACAAGGGAAAGTATTTATACAAAGCTATTTATGAGAAGGAAATGTTGGAAATACTACATGCACTGAAGCAATGGTGACCTTACCTAATGGGAAGACACTTCAAGTTAAAAAAGGATCATGATAGTCTTAAATTCTTTTTGGAACAAATATTATCTTCAGAAGAGCACAAAAAATGGGTGAGAAATATGTTGGGTTATAACTTTGAAATCATCTACAAAAAATGGAAGTAAAATGTTGTTGCAGATGCACTCTCAAGAAAGGATGAGGATGTGGAAGAATTGCTTTGTGCCATTTCTATTGTCCAACCTAAGTGGATAACCGAAACAAGGGATGAATGGAAGAATGATGAAGAGGTGTGGTCACTCATTCAAAAGTTGCAAACAGATCCCAATACATCTAATACATTTAGCGGGAAAAATGATTCATTATGGTACAACGATCACTTATATCTTTGTAAGAATTTCCATCTCAAAAAAAATATTCGTTTGGAATTGCACACCTCTCCCTTAGGAGGGCACTCGGGATTTTAAAATATTACCATAGGGCCAAGAAGGAATTTTTTAGGATGGCCTTAAATCTGATATTCAGAAGTTTGTGTCAGAATGTTTGGCTTTCCAACAAAATAAATTCGAGACAATTAAGACCTTGGGTCTAATACAACCTTTATCCATTCTAATTCAGCATTGGGAGGAGGTCTCAAAGGATTTTATCACATGTTTACCCAAGTCTGAAGGAAAGAGTGTCATCGTGGTGGTAGTTGATAGACTTACTAAGTATGCACACTTTTGCACATTATCTCATCCTTTTAAAGTGAATACAATTGCTACTACATTTATGGAAAAAATTCAAAAGATTCATGGAAATTCAAAGATTATAGTAAGTGACAAAGATCCCATTTTCAATGGAAAATTTTTCTTGTCTTGGTACCCAATTTGCTCATAGCTCATGTTATCATCCTAAATCTGATGGGAAAACTGAGATAGTGAACAAATGTCTAGAAGGATATATTCATTGCTTTGTATATGATAAACAAACATAATGGGTCAATTGGTTACCTCTAGCTGAATGGTGGTATAACACTTCCTTCCATACTGCAGCAAAAGTGACACCATTTATGGCACTTTGTGGATATCATCCACCATCCATCACATCATCTTTAAGAAAAAATTCTAAGGTTAAAGTAGTGGAAGATCACATCGAGCATCAACAACAAGTTCTCCAACTCTTAAAGGATAACCTCACTCTGGTGCAAAATCGAATGAAACAAAAGGTAGATCAACATCACATTGAAAGAAGTTTTGATGCAGGTGATGGGGTATTTTTACAACTACAACCATACAAACAAATGTTTCTCAATCGAGCTAAGAAGGATAATATATTATCACCCAAGTATTACTGTCCTTACAAGGTGTTGCAAGAGTTTGGTACTATGGCATATAAATTGGAGTTACCTGCATCTTCTCGAGTAAACCCAGTTTTCTATGTTTCATGCTTAAATAAGGCTATCGATGACAAATTTCCAGTTCAAACAATGTTTCTAGAACTTGATGAAGAAGGAAATATCATATTTGAGCCTAAAGCAGTCACGAAAACAAGAAATTGACAGCTACGAAATTGATCAATTTCAGAGTGTCTCATTAAGTGGAAGAACTTACGTGCTGAAGATTCCACATGGGAGGATGCAAATTTTATACAAAAGCATCCAGAACTACTCAAGCGTTGAGAACACCTTTTTGAAGGATAGGGGTAGGCTAGTTCCCTATAATACTAGTGTATCCCCCTTATTGTTATTGTTGTGCCCATGAAGCCCCCATATTGTTATTGTTGTGCCCCATAGAAGCCCACTATTGTTATGTTTCGTCCTTACAGGCTCTAATTATTTTTTGACCCCTTAGACTCCTATATACACAAAAGAGGTCTTGTCATTTGTATCATCCAAGAATTCTTCATTTATGTAATGTAAAGGAGGTTTCCCCCTTGAAGAGGATACTTTTTAAGTCATTGATCTATCTTTTTGTGAGATGGTTGCATAACAAATAATGACGAAGAGGTGTGGAAATCCATTCAAAAGTTGCAACAAGATCCCAATACATATGATACATTTAGCTAGAAAAATGATTCATTATGGTACAAACATCACTTATATCTTTGTAAGAATTCCCAACTCAACGAAAATATTCTTTTGGAATCGCACACCTCCCCCTTATGAGGGAAATCAAGATTTTTAAAAAGTTACCATAGGGTCAAGAAGGAATTTTTTTGGGATGGCCTTAAATATGATATTTAGAAGTTTGTAGCAGAATATTTGATTCGCCAACAAAATAAAGTTGAGACAATTAAGACCCTGAGTCTATTACAACCTTTAGCAATTCCAAGTTAGCTTTGGGTGGAGGTGTCAATGGAGTTTATCGCAGGTTTACCCAAGTCTAAAGGAAAGAGTGTTATCATGGTGGTAGTTGGTAGACTTACCAAGTACGCACACTTTTGTGCATTATTTCATCCTTTTAAAGCCAATACAATTTCTACTGCATTTATGGAAACAATTCAAAAACTACATGGAAACCCAAAAATTATTGTAAGTGACAGAGATCCCATTTTCACTAGAAATGTTTGGATGGAATTATTTTCTTGTCTTGGTACTCAATTAGCTCATAGCTCATCATATAATCCTCAATCTCACAGGAAAACTGAGATAATGAACAAATGTTTGGAAGGATATCTTTGTTTCTTTGTATCCAATAAACAAACACAATGGGTAAAGTGGTTACCTCTAGCTGAATGGTGGTATATCACTTCTTTCCATACTAAAACAAAAATGACCCCATTTATGGCACTTTATGGATATCATCCATCATCTATCACATCATCTTTAAGAGAAAATTATTAGGTTCTAGCAGTGGAAGATCACATCGAGCATCAACAACAAGTTCTCCAGCTCTTAAAGGATAACCTCACTCTGGTGTAAAATCGAATGAAACAACATGTAGATCAACATCACAGTGAAAGAAGTTTTGATGTAGGCGATTGGGTACTTTTACGGCTACAACCATACAAACAAATGTCCCTCAAGCAAGCTAAGAAGGATGATAAATTATCACCAAAGTACTATAGTCCTTACAAGGTGTTACAAAAGATTGGTACTATGGAATACAAATTGGAGTTGATTGCATCTTCCTAAGTACACCCAGTTTTCCATGTTTCATGCTTAAAGAAGGTTATCGGTGACAATCTCCTAGTTCAAACATTGTTTCCAAAACTTGACGAAGAAGGAAAAATCATATTTGAGCCTGAAGCAGTTATGGAAACAAGAACTCGACAGCTACATAATCGATTAATTTCAGAGTATCTCATTAAGTGGAAGAACTTACCCGTTGAAGATTCCACATGGGAGGATGATAATTTTATATAGAAGCATCCGAGACTACTCAAGCGTTGAGGACAAATCTTTTTTGAAGGAGAGGGGCATGTTAGGTCCCTATAATACTATTGTAGTCCCCTTATTGTTATTGTTAGTGTAACCCCCTATTGTTATTGTTGTGCGCCATAGAAGCCTACTATTGTTATTGGTGTACCCTTACATTATTATTGTGATGTAGGCTTTGATTATATTGTGACCCCTTAGACTCCTATATATAACAAGGAGGTCTTATCATTTAAATCATCGAAGAATTGTTCATTTATGTAATGTAAAGGAGGTTTCCCCCTCGAAGAGGATAATTTTTAAGTCGTTGATCTATATTTTCTTTGTTTTGTTGGGTTCATTGCATAACACCATGATTACCACTTAATAAACATAGTGGTGGTGGTTGTTAATAAAGTTGATCGGTTGCGCCGTTTGGGGGGGCGCTGACTGCCAACTCACATGTTTTATTGCATGGCCATGTGGAAATGTGAGAGGGGTAGGAAGAATGGCCCTAGCCCCAGATTCTATTGTAACACGTAACCACCAGAGGATAGATCGGGAGGGGCGAGCACATGACACCCTGCCCATGCTAGCCCTAGTCACATTTAATTTCAAATGACCAAGAGTAGCGCCGAAAGGCACGTAGCCTCTGGCTCATGCCCCATGGTCACATTACCTGCCACATGACTAACCAAAGAATGGATAATAGGGGTGCGAAGACCAACTAATGGTTCGACAAATTGCACCAAAATTAGCGGGTTTTGTATCTGATCCTGCCACTTGTTTTTGTGAAATTTTCACCTTGCAACGCCGCCAAAGCTGAATTTCGTTGCCAGTTTTGACAGAGGGATGAATTTGCATAATAGTTAGCATAGAAATGAAGGAGACCTAACTTGGCCATTTTCAGCCTTTTTGAGCCTAAGAAGAGCCTACACAGGGGTTTTTAGGTGTTTTAGACACAATGTTAGTATTATTTTTGCAATTTGAGCATTGTATGTTGATGTAAATACACATTTGAGCGTATAATTTAAAGGGATAACATTGGAAATTAGACCCAGAGATGTATCCCAGGAGGGGTGAACTCAGTCATCATATTGTTGTTTTGTGATGTTGCTTGTTGTCTATTTTTCATTAGTAAAATCTACAAAATCTAACTTAGTTCATGTGCTTTTGCAATATCGATCCATTACCCATAAGACATGAACTGGCTTGCAAAAATTTACATGAAATCTTCAATTTTAATTTCAAATCATGCGAGTAGGAGAGAGAATTTTAGGAGGTTTGAAATCTGTCTTTGACTAGCCTTTGACTAACATTGACTTTTTTGAGTTTGGGCACACTTTGAATTGGGTTGACTTCTGATTTGGATCTATTCTTGGAGGCCAAATTCTTTGGCAAAAAATTGAGATTTTCTAGGCAACTTAACTGAAGTTAACCACAAATTTTGATCACAGGTCTGACCGTAGAATTTCTCTCTTTGTTGACCAAGTTTGGTCAAGTTGTTTGGGGTTGTTTTGATTGAGGCTTGACCAAAAAAGGAGGCCAAATATTTTTACCATTGACCGAGCTCATTTGGGGGTTGTTTGATCATTGACTCATGACTGGTTAGGGCATGTTTGACTATTATCGACTTTGACTAAATTTAATAGTTTCATCAGATTTGAGGTGAAGACAAGCCCAAAACAAACAAGAGACTAAAGCAATCATTAAATATCATTTTAATTTTGGGGAATCCGTTCTTCATGAAGTAATGTATGTTATGGGATTAAATAAGAACTTGGTATCTATATCTTCCTTGGAAGACAAAGGGATGATAGTTTCATTCATAAAAGGAAAGGTCCTCACTTGACCTATGGAATCTCGCATGAGAAATGATTTCACCTTGAGATCTAGAATTGAAGGACTCTATAGAGTCAATGGAACACCACTACAAGCATTGGTTCGTGATAACAATCATCAAAGTGAGATATGGCAACGAAGGTTGGCACATATACATTATGAAACCCTATCTAAAGTAAGAAAGTTAGTTTCTAGGATGCTTGATGTTCAATCTAGTCATGATGGTGTTTGTTCAGGATGTGCTAGTGGGAAAAAATATAAGGGGACCATTCCCCTCCAGCCAAAGAAAAACCAATGATATTATACAACTTATCCATTTTGACTTATGTGGGCCCATGCCACTGCACTCTCTTGGTGTCCATCTCTACTACATAATATTTATTGATGACTTCTCCGGGAAAACATGGATATTTTATTTGAAGCATAAAAATGAGGCATTTGATATGTTCAAGGACTTCAAAGCACTGATAGAGAATAAAAAATGGAAGAGAATAAAATTTTTCAGGGTCAACAATGGTGGAGAATATACCTCAAATGAGTTCTTTGACTTTTGCAAGGAGGCTGGAATCAAGAAAGAGACTATTGTACCATACAATCCCAAGTAGAATGGTGTAGCTGGAAGAAAGAATAGGTCTATCGTGGAATTTACCCAAGTTCTTACATGATAAAAAGTTGTTGAAGTTCTTTTGGGGAGAAGCTACAAATACAATTGTCTATGTTCAAAATAGGTTTCCTCATCAAGCCTTGGATAACATGACTCTTGAAGAAGTGTTCACAAGTGTGAAGCCCAATATTGGACATCTAAGGATATTTGGCTGCCCCATATACTTTCACGTGCCAAAAGACAAGAGGAACAAGTTGGAACCAACTGGGAAGAAAGGTATGTTTGTTGGGTATCGTGATAATTCTAAAGATTTTAGAATATGTAGAAATTTGAATAATATAACACTTATTCATAGAGATTATCCTGATTATACACTATTTGCAGAATGCATGCATAATACATAACCTCCTCTACCATTGATCATCAATTTGTGGGATTAAAAAAAAAATCGCATGCGCACATTGAAACATCAATCACACATATCAACACAGTATGTAATGGGGAAAGAATACAGCTGAAAACCCCCAACTATCTGTATATTATACTGATAGAGAACATGTAACAATACATAGTACAATACTCCTCACAAGTACTCAGTACTATCTCCACATGCTACACATAAACTAGCTCAGATCTGAAAAAGTCACGGGTTCAAATCTCCTCCACTGTTTGCTTGCCTCTACTTGCACAATCCAAGTTGAGAATAGATCAGATCCAAGTTCGAAAAACCTTGGCTTGTACTGCGCAATCCTCATTGGCAATCTCAATCAATGATTGTGCAAATCTCATGCATAGCTATAGTCACAACTGATAATAGTCTCACCCTTTCACCCACCTCTAACACTTGTCTCCACTGAATTGTCCATGCACTGAGTTAACTGATGTATTCTTTAGTTGATTTATGAGTTAATAATTAGTGAATTAATTAATAATTAATTCACACCACTCATCACTAGTGTACTTGTCAGTTAGACTAAATACAACTAGTTCAACTAAGTCAAACTGAACACAACTCCATCAACTCCTCAATCAACTCCACCAAACAATCACTGAAGTCCTAACTGAAGTCCTCCATGCAATAGCTCAAGTAACCCATAAGAAACACGTATTTCCTTCTGGAAGTTACATGTGCCACATCTGTAGCTCGAACTGAAGTGCTCCAAGAGAATAAGATAATGTTTATAGTCCAAATATTATTAAGAGCAAATAATATTCGACTGTTCTATTTTAGCCTGGCCGTCTAAAAATAGACTCCGCCCATATGTCTAAAAATAGAGGTCCATCTCTTTTTACCAACATGACCAATCATCCACAAATAGCATCCTGCAACTCATAGACCATGATCCATATGTCTAAAA